>JAUPTC010000229.1:0-70859 GCA_030762895.1 Sophora flavescens | reverse complement strand
GCCCACAAACCCATAGACACGCAACATTGCATAAATGCTACCAAAATACAGGTGCCCACATCCATAGACACGCCACAAAATACGGGGTGCACGTCCGTCAAATGCATGGAAAAACACTTCTGTTCTTGACATTAATTTTCAGGCTCAATATTTCTCTTTGTCAAAGCTCAAAATGGCTGACGACTCCACACAGTTTTAACCATTTTTAAAACTTTTATTACAACACAGACCTCACAAACTGAAAGTGCTCAATCACGCACACCTCTCGACCGATGCACCAATCGGTGAGGTTCTTGGGTAATAGAAAACATCTTCAAATGTTTCAATATAGTATACCTCATGTATACAATATAGCTCCTCAAAGTCCAAATGACTGGAGTCCATCAAGCAATACGTAACACTGGCATTCCCGACGTCTCAAGCATTGGGCCCCAACTCGTATCTGAACACGGCGAAATCAAATCTCGATTCTCAAAAATTCTTTCTGGGCCAGTAGAAATTAATAATAAAATCCTTAAGTCATAAACGTAGTTTTTCACAAAACCAAAGAGTCACTGAGGTTTATTCTCCTCAAAAATATGCACTGCCGTTTAAAATACTTCGCCGCCTACACTCCCCTTCGAAATTTGTCAGCCAAATATTATTTTGAAGGCTTTTGCCAAAACTTAACTTTTCCCACTTAATTAATTTTCTAAAATCATGATTAACTTATTTCCACCAATTACTTTTATAAAAGAATATTTTGTAATATTCCCGAATTTCATACGTAAAAATTAGCAATAAGTAAAAATATTTTCACCGCTTCGCCCTCATCAGACTCATAAATTACTTTTACACAAATAAATTATTAAAATAATAATATTTCTCAAAACTCATGCATGTTCCAAAATAATATTTTTTCCACCACTATTATATACTGTAAATATTTACCATAAACATTGAATATAATTTACATGCCCTTATTAAAGCTTTTATCCGATTAACTTTAATTGAGCACTCGACCACCAAAACAAAGCTTCCTACACATCAACCAAATGCTTATATCACGTATATTTCCCAGGCAGATCATACATCATAGCAAGATAATATACAATTGCAAATAATTAAATAAATTAAACATAACTCCACACCAATACAATGTATAAACCACACCAATGCGAAACAAAAAACCAATAACCACAACCACATATAAATCATATAAACCACACCACAAGCAAATAGTTATCGAGAAAAACCCCGTAAGCTCCTCACTCCTCAAGGCTCGAACTAACTAAGCTGAAATAATCTCCGATTTGATCCTGGCTTCCTGGGTCGGGTTTTAGGTCAAACTAACCATCGACCACAACGAATTGCAACCAAAATAAATCAAATCAAACAAAACATACTTGACTCATGGAATCGGGTTCTGGCCACCCAATTTTCTAGGTTAGGGAAATTTAAAATTTGATTAACTTAGGGATTAATGATCCATAAGTAACTTAAACATGATTACACTTAAACCAAGATTATGAAATCCAAGAACATGAACTAAAACTCATCTAGTCTCCAAGAACTAGGGTTTCCTGCCATATTGAGTCAGTTAGAAATATCTAAATTTCTAAACTCGGATTTAATCAACATACAAAACCTGTAGTTAGATTCAAGTGTTACAAACAACTTTTGAATCATAAAACCAACAAGTGCTCATACCTAGGGTTTGGTTTTGATGAGATCAATAGGTTAATGTTTGATTTTGATCTTCTATATACTTGAATACAAGAACTATCAAGATATAATCATGAATCAAGACATGAAAATGAAACAAAACCTAAGAACACAAAGTTAACCTAGGTTCGCCCAGTCCAGATTTTAGGAAAAGAAATTTCTCATGATCTTGTGCTTCTAGATGATGAAAATAGAGATTATTATAAGATCATAGCAATTGGTTTCATGTCAAAAGGATTTTTTCTAGAATTAGTTATGAATTTTTGAATCTAGCTTCCATGAACTTAAAAACAAGTGAAGAAATATTGATCAAAGGCATAAACTCAAGAATCTTATGAAGAGAAAAGCTTAGAATAGCAAGATTAAGAGAGACTATCTCTTTGATGATCAAAGAAAATGATACTGATGATGTTCTTCTGCTGTTTTCTTTTGCGTTCTTAAGTATAAAGTCCTAAGGAGAAGATGAACATAGTTAGGGTTTTAGAACAGTTTCAGTATTTTGGGTAGATCTCAAATATTACTCTGTCTGTTTTGGATGATCTTAATGTCGTTGGAAAGAAGAGAGAAAGATTAACAACTTTCATGCTGGAAGTTTTTCGAGATTCAAAATAGAAACTGGTCAGAATTGAAAGCACCAAACTTACAATAATGAGCACCAAAGAACATGAAAATGGAAAATGCCTTATGGTAGTTAAGATAACCTATTTAAATGAACAAAAACCTAAACTTAACGAAGAAGGCATTGGAGCCGTGAGGATGGGGCAAGGTTTGGTCAACTTGTTCAATGGCAATTGTTAGGAAATTGTCATAAAAGACAAGGGGCATTTTGGTCATTTCATAGGAAAATTTAATGTTGCCAAAACGTATTATTATGGCCATTTATGATAGGATAAACTCGTCATAAATGCTTGTCATTTACTAAATTCAATAACGTCTCTCGCACGCTGTCGACTTCCCGATTCATCTGACTCTCAGTTCACTGAGACATCTCGACGATAGGCCCGGCAACGTATAATATTTTAATTTTTTTACCAAAATTTCCAAAACTTCCAGTATCGTAGTAAATAGATAAAAAAATTTTTCATCCCTCGCTCACATTAAAATTAGGGTCTTCTGAGAGGAACTTTAAACGCCGCGGGAAAACACGAAAACGCAGACCTTCCTTACTATCCAACCAAAACTTCCCCGTAGCCTTATAAAAATAAGCATAACAAGAAAATGACCTTGGTTTATACAAAATCATTTTCTGTCTCTGATAAAAATATATATTTATATATTTATTTTCGATGATTAAAGCAACTAAAAATCGGGGTGTTACAAGTGTCGTTGGCATTGGTAGTAGTTGGAGGCTTTGTTTTGAGTGGTCCGTTAGTCTTGGCTTTTGAGCTTTCTTTTGAGTTTAGATTCCCCCATTCCCATTCCCGCTTGGTGTTTTATTTACCTCATCTTCTCGGTTATGTTTCAGATTATGTTTTCGTTCATTCCATATCGATTAGCCGTGGTGTAATGTTAAAACCTAAGACCTTCCGAGGCAATATTATATGTATGTATCTGTTGTCGCTTCAGTTGTGAGTTCTTACCTTTTACTTCTTTTCTTTAAAAAAAAAAAAAATTGAGTACCTTTGGTAACCTTGTGTATGTTGAATAATCTTTTTCCGAAAGCACCATTTGGCCCAGCATTTCCGCGGGGTAACCGTGTGATATTAGGGGTTAAGGTGGTCGCTAACTGAAGTTAAAAGGTTCACTTTTAACGTCAGTTGTTTAAAGAACTGACGTTAAAAGTGGCTCACAAAAAAATCAATCACCTTTTACTTCAGATGTTAAAAGAACTGAAGTTAAAAGGTTCACTTTTAGCGTCAGTTGTTTAAAGAACTGACGTTGAAAGTGGCTCACTAGAAAATCAATCACCTTTTACTTCAGTTGTTAAAAGAACTGAAGTTAAAAGGTTCACTTTTAACGTCAGTTGTTTAAAGAACGGACGTTAAAAGTGGCTCACTAGAAAATCAATCACCTTTTACTTCAGTTGTTAAAAGAACTGAAGTTAAAAGGTTCACTTTTAACGTCAGTTGTTTAAAGAACTGACGTTAAAAGTGGCTCACTAGAAAATCAATCACCTTTTAAAAGTGGCTCACTAGAAAATCAATCACCTTTTACTTCAGTTGTTAAAAGAACTGAAGTTAAAAGGTTCACTTTTAACGTCAGTTGTTTAAAGAACTGACGTTAAAAGTGGCTCACAAAAAATCAATCACCTTTTACTTCAGTTGTTAAAAGAACTGAAGTTAAAAGGTTCACTTTTAACGTCGGTTGTTTAAAGAACTGACGTTGAAAATGGCTCACTAGAAAATCAATCACCTTTTACTTCAGTTGTTAAAAGAACTGAAGTTAAAAGGTTCACTTTTAACGTCAGTTTTTTAAAGAACTGACGTTAAAAGTGGCTCACTAAAAAATCAATCACCTTTTACTTCAGTTGTTAAAAGAACTGAAGTTAAAAGGTTCACTTTTAACGTCAGTTGTTTAAAGAACTGACGTTAAAAGTGGCTCACTAAAAAATCAATCACCTTTTACTTCAGTTGTTAAAAGAACAAAAGTTAAAAGGTTCACTTTTAACGTCAGTTGTTTAAAGAACTGACGTTAAAAGTGGCTCACTAAAAAATCAATCACCTTTTACTTCAGTTGTTAAAAGAACTGAAGTTAAAAGGTTCACTTTAACGTCAGTTGTTTAAAGAACTGACGTTAAAAGTGGCTCACTAAAAATCAATCACCTTTTACTTCAGTTGTTAAAAGAACTGAAGTTAAAAGGTTCACTTTTAACGTCAGTTGTTTAAAGAACTGACGTTAAAAGTGGCTCACTAAAAATCAATCACCTTTTACTTCAGTTGTTAAAAGAACTGAAGTTAAAAGGTTCACTTTTAACGTCAGTTGTTTAAAGAACTGACGTTAAAAGTGGCTCACTAAACAATCAATCACCTTTTACTTCAGTTGTTAAAAGAACTGAAGTTAAAAGGTTCACTTTTAACGACAGTTGTTTAAAGAAGTGACGCTAATAGTGGCTCACTAGAAAATCAATCACCTTTTACTTCAGTTGTTAAAAGAACTGAAGTTAAAAGGTTCACTTTTAACGTCGGTTGTTTAAAGAACCGACGTTAAAAGTGGCTCACTAAAAAATCAATCACCTTTTACTTCAGTTGTTAAAAGAACTGAAGTTAAAAGGTTCACTTTTAACGTCGATTGTTTAAAGAACTGACGTTAAAAGTGGCTCACTAAAAAATCAATCACCTTTTACTTCAGTTGTTAAAAGAACTGAAGTTAAAAGGTTCACTTTTAACGTCAGTTGTTTAAAGAACTGACGTTAAAAGTGGCTCACAAAAAAATCAATCACCTTTTACTTCAGTTGTTAAAAGAACTGAAGTTAAAAGGTTCACTTTTAATGACAGTTGTTTAAAGAACTGACGTTAAAAGTGGCTCACTAGAAAATCAATCACCTTTTACTTCAATTGTTAAAAGAACTGAAGTTAAAAGGTTCACTTTTAACGTCAGTTGTTTAAAGAACTGACGTTAAAAGTGGCTCACTAGAAAATCAATCACCTTTTACTTCATTTGTTAAAAGAACTGAAGTTAAAAGGTTCACTTTTAACGTCAGTTGTTTAAAGAACTGACGTTAAAAGTGGCTCACTAAAAAATCAATCACCTTTTACTTCAGTTGTTAAAAGAACTGAAGTTAAAAGGTTCACTTTTAACGTCAGTTGTTTAAAGAACTGACGTTAAAAGTGGCTCATTAGAAAATCAATCACCTTTTACTTCAGTTGTTAAAAGAACTGAAGTTAAAAGGTTCACTTTTAACGTCAGTTGTTTAAAGAACTGACGTTAAAAGTGGCTCACTAAAAATCAATCACCTTTTACTTCAGTTGTTAAAAGAACTGAAGTTAAAAGGTTCACTTTTAACGTCAGTTGTTTAAAGAACTGACGTTAAAAGATGCAAACTAGAAAATCAATCACCTTTTACTTCAGTTGTTAAAAAAATCAATCACCTTTTACTTCAGTTGTTAAAAGAACTGACGTTGAAAGTGGCTCACTAGAAAATCAATCACCTTTTACTTCAGTTGTTAAATGAACTGAAGTTAAAAGGTTCACTTTTAACGTCAGTTGTTTAAAGAACTGACGTTAAAAGTGACTCACTAGAAAATCAATCACCCTTTACTTCAGTTGTTAAAATAATTGATGTTAAAAGGTCCCCTATTATTGTCAGTTTTTTAAAGAATTAACGTTGAAAGTTACACACTAAAGATTCGACCACCTTCTACTTTAGTTGTTAAAAGTACTGAAGTTAAAAGGATCACTTTAACGTCAGTTGTTTAAAGAACTAAGGATAAAAGTGGCTAACTATAAATCAATCACCTTTTACTTCAGTTGTTAAAAGAACTGAAGTTAAAAGGTTCACTTTTAACGTCGGTTGTTTAAAGAACTGACGTTAAAAGTGACTCATTAGAAAATCAATCACCTTTTACTTCAGTTGTTAAAATAACTAATGTTAAAAGGTTCACTTTTAACGTCGGTTGTTTAAAGAACTGACGTTAAAAGTGGCTCACTAAAAATCAATCACCTTTTACTTCAGTTGTTAAAAGAACTGAAGTTAAAAGGTTCACTTTTAACGTCAGTTGTTTAAAGAACTGACGTTGAAAGTGGCTCACTAAAAAATCAATCACCTTTTACTTCAGTTGTTAAAAGAACTGAAGTTAAAAGGTTCACTTTTAACGTCAGTTTTTTAAAGAACTGACGTTAAAAGTGGCTCACAAAAAAATCAATCACCTTTTACTTCAATTGTTAAAAGAACTGAAGTTAAAAGGTTCACTTTTAACGTCAGTTGTTTAAAGAACTGACGTTAAAAGTGGCTGACTAGAAAATCAATCACCTTTTACTTCAGTTGTGAAAAGAACTGAAGTTAAAAGGTTCAATTTTAACAACAGTTGTTTAAAGAACTAACATTAAAAGTGGCTCACAAAAAAATCAATCACCTTTTACTTCAGTTGTTAAAAGAACTGAAGTTAAAAGGTTCACTTTTAACGTCAGTTGTTTAAAGAACTGACGTTGAAAGTGGCTTACTAGAAAATCAATCACCTTTTACTTCAGTTGTTAAAAGAACTGAAGTTAAAAGGTTCACTTTTAACGTCAGTTGTTTAAAGAACTGACGTTAAAAGTGGCTCACAAAAAATCAATCACCTTTTACTTCAGTTGTTAAAAGAACTGAAGTTAAAAGGTTCACTTTTAACGTCAGTTGTTTAAAGAACTGACGTTAAAAGTGGCTCACAAAAAAATCAATCACCTTTTACTTCAGTTGTTCAAAGAACTGAAGTTAAAAGGTTCACTTTTAATGTCACTTGTTTAAAGAACTGACGTTAAAAGTGGCTCACTAAAAAATCAATCACCCTTTACTTCAGTTGTTAAAAGAACTGAAGTTAAAAGGTTCACTTTTAACGTCAGTTGTTTAAAGAACTGACGTTAAAAGTGGCTCACAAAAACATCAATCACCCTTTACTTCAGTTGTTAAAAGAACTGAAGTTAAAAGGTTCACTTTTAACGTCAGTTGTTTAAAGAACTGACGTTAAAAGTGGCTCACAAAAACATCAATCACCCTTTACTTCAGTTGTTAAAAGAACTGAAGTTAAAAGGTTCACTTTTAACGTCAGTTGTTTAAAGAACTGACGTTAAAAGTGGCTGACTAGAAAATCAATCACCTTTTACTTCAGTTGTTAAAAGAACTGATGTTAAAAGGTTCACTTTTAACGTCAGTTGTTTAAAGAACTGACGTTATCAATCACCTTTTACTTCAGTTGTTAAAAGAACTGAAGTTAAAAGGTTCACTTTTAACGTCAGTTGTTTAAAGAACTGACGTTAAAAGTGGCTCACTAGAAAATCAATCACCTTTTACTTCAGTTGTTAAAAGAACTGACGTTAAAAGTGGCTCACTAGAAAATCAATCACCTTTTACTTCAGTTGTTAAATGAACTGAAGTTAAAAGGTTCACTTTTAACGTCAGTTGTTTAAATAACTGACGTTAAAAGTGGCTGACTAGAAAATCAATCACCTTTTACTTCAGTTGTTAAAAGAACTGATGTAACACCCTGTTTTTCGTGTGCTTAATTATTAGTAAATGCATGCTTTAATGTATTTAATTGTGATAAAATCCAGAGGATGATTTTATTTTAAATAAAATCATTTTCTTGTGTTATTTTACTGTATGAAGTCACAGTAAAATTTTCGGTATAAAATTCAGACGACAGCCGGTCTGGGTTTTCAAAGCCGATCTGAGTTTCTTGAGCTAGAGACCTAATATTGACTCGTGAACGAGACGATTAGTGTTTTTTTTTTATGTTTTTTGTGGGTTTGGAGTGTTTTGAGAAATCTTGTTCGGGGCCGAATTTCCGAGTATTACCCGAGCGAATCGTCGGGAAATACGATCGGGAAATTCATCTGGTGAATGTTGGAGCAGAGCAAAAATGGAGTAGATTGACTGATGTGAAGGCTATGACATAGGCATGTCCATGGCCATACCTTCCTTACACCAATCAAGTCAAATCACCATACTTTCTTACACACACCTTACCTACACCATACCTCCTTTCTTCTCAACCAAGTCAAGCTCTTCTCTCCCCTCCAATCTACCCCAAAACTGACGCCCTCCCCCTCTCTTTTCCTTCTTCTATTTAAGTTTCAAAGTGTAACCATTTCACACTTTTGCTTCCTTTCACAAAAACACTTTTTTACAACTATTCATCTTCTTCTTCACACAACTAAAGGTACCATTTTTACTAAGTTTTTCAAGTTGTGTTCTTCATCAAAGTTGTTCATATTGGTAAGGGTAATGTCCCTATACCATTTGTTTTTCAAGTTTTGGCTTTATTTTCATAGTTGATGTTTTGAGTTCATAATATGCTTTTAAACTTCAAAAAATTCTCAAAAATTGTAGAAAACTCCGATTGAGGTGAAACCAATTTCTATATTCTTATTTTTACTTCCTCTACAACATACTAAAATCTTGTGGAAAAAAAAATCTCGAACACCATTTTCTGTACTGGACAGAATCTATGTCTTTTGTGCCATATGAGTTTTGTTTCATCTTTGCTTGGTTAAGCTTGTGTTTGAGTGTTATTCCAACATGATCATGACCAAGAGCTCCTATGTACATAAGGATGCTAGGTTTAAGTGATTGGAAAAGTTTAGAAACTTTTATGTATTTTCATGAAAAAGTGAAAACTCTAAGTGTTTTGTTATATGTACTTTGAGGTTTTTCCAAAGTGATCATGGATTTGGGCTCCTTGATGTATAAGGATGCTAGATCCAAGAGATTGGAAAGTTTGAAAACCTCTAACCCTCATTTTTACTCAAGGCCGAATGGTAGTGTTTCTGGCCTAGGGTATTTGATTTTTTTCATTTTTCCAAAATGATCAAGGTTTTAGGCTCCTTACTAGGTATGGATGCTAACCTAAAGAGATTGGAAAATTTAGAACATCCTAACCTATTTTTGAGGATGAAAACCGAAACCCTAAGTTGATGACTTAGTGGGATTCTTGATTCAAACTTGTTAAACTTTTGGTGTTTTAAGAACTCCTAGCACTTAAGGATCATAAATCCATAAGTTGCATGATTTTTGGAAACCTTAATCCAAAACCATTGTTGTAAACCGAACCTATGCCTTGTGGCTAGTGTTCTTTGATTAAAAATCTAACCTATGGTTTCATGTGTGTAACCTTAGATTCATTACGCGCGGACGTTCGTGATCCTTAGTTTTCGTAGTCAGAACCCTTATCGTCTTTTGAGGTAAGAGGGGATTTCCGAAAGATATTCAATAACTGTATGCATGTGTGTATTTGATTAATTGTTTACTTGACTGTTATTGAGTTACTGGATTATCTGAAATGTTATGCTATTATATGAAGTTGAACTATATCGTTATATATGTTGAGATGTATAACTCTGATGAACTGTGATATTGGCATTGAACTGTGAATATATATATGTGTACATACTACTGTTGTTGTTTGAAGTTTGCTAAGCCGGACGTGTGTCTGTGCTCAATCATTAATAAGGATTAAAAACCTTAATAAGCTTTGAAGATGAAAGGATGGGTGTTCTTTTCCAAAAAGCTTGAATGTTTAAAAGTACTTGTTTTATGTGACAATATAGTTTTAGTGATTTCTAGAATGCAAGAGAAAAACCCTTTTCGAACTATGTGTTTTAAGTGAAAACTTTCGAAAATATTTTACAATATCCTATTGGGGATTTTCAAAGTTAAAAGTGTTTCAAAAACGTTTTATAAAGGATTTTCAAAAGAAAAGGTTTTCACCCAAATGATTTAGAAACTTTTCGATAGCCAGCATAGGTTATCGAGGCGTTCGATTTCGAAAACTGTTTTCGTCAAATGAAAGATAAGTACTAAAAGAATAGGAATCTAGACGTGAGACGTCGCCTCTAGTTTTCCATGCTTAGCACGTGATCTTGGATCAGTGTTAGTTCGGGACCGTAAAGTCCTATTCGTAATGTTATGGACTTCAAGTCCAATTCGCGGAATCGAGGACAGTTCGATTCCGATTTCCGTTGTTGTGGGCTATTGTCCTTAGCATGATAAGTAAAACATGACTAAAAGTATATTGATTTCCATTACCACAGACCTTGGCTGCGGCCACGGTCTAGGTGTTGTGATTGAGCATTCGGTGTGTGTCCTATGTTTCTAAGTTTTCAAGTGATGGGAAATAATGTTAAGTCATTAGCTTTGAGCTTTGGCGTGAGATATTTACACAAAGAAAAACCTTAAAAGGAAAGTTTTTATTCATATGCATTTCCCACAGGCGGGCGTGCCTTTGCTTATTGAGGATACCCATGGGGTGTCCGAGAGTCGATCACATTGCTAGCTGTTTCGTTAAGGGCATGTGGCGTTGTCGACCAAGAGGCACAGGTGCATCGGGATGCGGTGGCAACAGCCCGGTGGGCAGAGCTTGACCAACTCTATCTTCTCTAGTGATAACATGGTGTTGTGATCTCATGAGATTAGGATAGAGCCTGATATTGAAGTGTCATGCACATTTTCAAAAACTGATTGTACGGGCTTGAGGACCCCTTGATATAACACTGTTATATTATGATGATTATGCATGCTTTAACTGTTGATCTGATTTCGTGTTGCATGTATCATGTATATGGTTGTTGTGGGATATATCTTATGACGGTATCTCACTCTTGCATGTCTGTATGTTCTTTTATTTTCCTCGTACCGGGCATGCATATGCTTTAGATGGACCCTCTTGTCCCTCTTGTACCTGAGGTCACACGGACAGAGACTTTTGACGAGGCCGACAGGATTGGGAATTGGAGGATGGACGCGAATGCGACTACGACGACGTACCGAGGGCCAATCACTACTACTGAAGCTAATATACATGGAGAGCCTGTTAGGAGGATCCACTCGGTGGAATCCAGGAACGTGATTCTTCCACCGCCATGGTTGTACCTGAACACGCTACAAGAAGTCGGTCTACTTCACCCTCACGTTGAGCCTGCCGAGCCAGAAGAGGAGGAACCGATGGAGGAAGATCCTGAAGAAGATCCCGAAGAGGATCCTGAGGAGGAGCCTCATGAGCTGGTAGACGACTGGTGGGATGAGGAGCTCGAGGCGGGTTATCACCCTTTGGATATTGAGGAGGAGGATGTCCCGTTGGATGACGGAGGAGAGGTGATTGACCAGAGCCGGAGACTTCTTCTTGTAGGAGCGTTTGTGGTCACTCCGAGTGTTGTGACACCCTTACCCAGGTCATCACATGGTTACCCATTTACTGAAATAAAACTTAATTTGCTAGTTACTTTCGGAAAATAATGTTTTCTCAACGTCCATCTTTACAAAATATGGTGATAATTTTTTTCCTTTTCCTTTTAACCTCATGATAACAACAACTTAATCAAATCACACTTAACAACACAATGTATAGAAATCTTACAACTATACTGCCTCATATATTTTCACACCTAAATCATAATCAGTATTACTCTCAAAACACAATATAACATAATAGGACCTAAGCTGGTCGTAACTAACCGACACTACAGCCAATAGGAGCAGCACAACATGCTTCCAACTCGACAACCTTCTTCTTCTTGTAGGGTTCATACCCCTTGTACGTCTCTGATATGGTTGTAAGGGTGAGACGCCAATATACGGATTTAACAAAATAACTAAATGCTCGCACAAAAGAAGACACACACACATATACATACACATCTCAATTATAGCATACAGTTTATCAGTGGGTTTCACACCCCAAACATCAACATTTAAAACTATGCATGAACACTTCTATCCATCATCTAAACATTCACACTTAATCTCATGAGATATCTCCAACATTGTGATGAGTTGATCAGACTCGATAGTTACAGGCCCGCAGCCACAGACGCACAGTCATAGACCCTCAGTCACAGACCCGCAGTCACAAACCCACGATTCTGAGACCCTCGATCCACGAGCCTTACGATCCACAAACCCGCGATTCTGAGACCCGTAATCACGGACCCACGATCCACAGACCCACGATCCACAGACCCGCAGTCACAGACCCACAGTCACAGACCCACAGTCACAGACACGCAGTCAAAATACAGGCCCACAGCCATAGACACGCAGTCACAGACACGCAGTCAAAATACAGGCCCACAGCCATAGACACGCAGTCAAAATACAGGCACGTCTGCCAAATGCATGGAAAAACACTCTGTTCTTGACACTTTTCTTTGTGCTCAATCTTTCTTTGCCGAAGCTCAAAATGGCTTACGACTCACACAGTTTTAACCATCTTTAAAACTTTTATTACAACCACGGGCCCTCACGGTCAGGAGTGCTCAATCACGACACCTCTCGACCGATGCACCAGTCAGAGGTTCGTGGTAATAGAAAACATCTTCAAATGTTTCAATATAGTATACCTCATGTATACAATATAGGCCCTCAAAGTCCAAATGACTGAGTCCATCACAACACAGAACATTAGTACCCCGACGTCTCGGTTACTAAGTCCAACTGTACTTTCAACACGGTGAAATCAACTTTTGATTCTCAGAAATTCTTTTCCAAGGTAGAAATTCATTATAAAATCCTTAAGTCATAAACTTAGTTTTTCACAAACCAAAGAGTCACTTGAGGTTTATTCTCCTCAAAATATGGACTGCCGTTTCAAAAATACTTGCCGTCTACACTTTTCCAAATTTGCCGTCAAATATTATTTTGAAGGCTTTTTAAGCCAAAACTTAACTTTTTCCACTTAATTAATTTTCTAAAATCATGATTAACTTATTTTCACCAATTACTTTTATAAAAGAATATTTTGTAATATTCCTGAATTTCATACGTAAAAATTAGCAGTGCAAAAATATTTTCACGGTCTCGCTCTCATTGTGACGTATAGGCCCGCAACAAATATAATATTTTAATTTTTTTTACCAAAATTTTCAAAACTTCCATTATCGTAGTAAATATGATAAAAACATTTTTCATCTCGTTCACGACTCAAAATTAGGTCTTCTGAGCAGTAAACTTTTATTGTCAGTGAAAACACAAAACGCAGACCGGCTTCCGTCTGAATTTTCAACCAAAAACTTCCCCGTAGCCTTATAAAAATAAGTATAACAAGGACATGACCTTGGTTTATCCAAAATCATTTTCTATGTCTCGGATAAAAATATATATTTATATATTTATTACTACGAAGCAGCGAAAATCGGGGTGTTACATTACTACCCCTCTTAAAATAATTTCGTCCTCGAAATTTCGAGACTCGAAGCTAAACAGTATTTTGTAACCTCGTCTTAACCTTAAGATTTTACATTGTCCTCCACATCACTTCATTCCTCTTATTCTATATTCCATAACACAATTCATTCTTATGGCATTTCTACATATCCGTACTATCCTCAAAATTTCATCAGAGTCTACCACACTTGAAAAAAAAAATCAAAACTTAATCACTTCTCTTATCAACATGGTTCCACCAGAAACCTTATTCAAATCATCTAATTCTGAATATTATCACTAATACCAACAATATCTACACAGCACCACGTATCAACTCCTTACTCAAAATATTTAATCATAGTCTTAGTTTCTATTCATTATAATTCACTACTCCAATTTAATATGACCTCACACATCTCATCCTCAAAATAACTTCATTGCATATCTTAATGCAATTAAACCAAAAGGGACTATATAGAATAGAATTATCTAACTCTTAGCTTTCGAACTTTTCTAACAACTTAATTTTACTCAATAACTTCTCTTTTCCGCTCACATTCAACTTAGGTAAAACTACCCTAGACACCTTTCTATAATTCCTTACAATCACACGATTAAATCTCAGAGATGATCTTGTTATCATTATCCCAGCTCCTTTAGCAAACTCTACCTCGATCATAACAAAATCTACTGAAATCATTTTATTTACTGATGTTACTTCTAGAAATTCTCAACTTACTAGTCACATTTACACCTCAATAAAAATCCACTAACCTCTTGTTGTACTTAGGTATTACACTTACTCTCAGCTAACCTTCTAAGGATCAATTCCTTTCTTCTTTATCCATCTAACTTAGGATGAAAAGCTGAACATTAACTTCAACTTGGATCTTAACACTAGATGTAACTTTAGCCCAACACTCGAAGTAAGCCTTGCTCAGAATGATGTTGGAAAATTCTTTATCACGTTGGATCAGTCCTCTGATACACGCCTCTGTTGGTTTTTCCATTACACAGTGAACCTAAGCAGGTAAAAAGATGTTGACTTCATCAACCTACTCCCAATAATCTGAAAAGAGATTTTCAAGACAAGAATTTTCTTGATTTTGCTTTCACAAGAAAGCACAAAGAATAATTTGATCAATCTGAAAGATACAAGTGTCCAATATGTAAAAAGATTCTTTAATAGGTTCGTGAGTGTAAAAATGCATAGCTAATACAAGTTTACAAACATGAGTCTAATAAAGTTTCTTCCTTCACAAGAACTTTACTACACAACAATTTAAAAGAACATCAGTCCGACCAAAATTTAGAGTGGATCACTTCCACCAAAAGTAAAAGTGAATCGACTAAGTCTCATCAAGAAACTTCTATCATCAAGAATTCACATCTGTCGCATAACTCAAGAAATACTCATATTACATTCCCAAAGAAGTATGAAAATATTGGTGTCGAACCAAAGTCAAGATAGATTTTAAATCAAGGTCGAAATATGAATTTGGCTTGTACAAAATGTACTGCTATGATTGTCTAATACAACCATAGGAATTTGAAAAGCAATTTGTCCATAAGGAACAATTTTTCTGAATCCAGAGACCCTCATCTAAGGTTGAAGATTTAAATCTATTAGCCCTGGTTTCTCCACAAGAACAACGGTCTTTTATGACACACTTAGTGTGGTCACCTGGAATCGGCACGATTTCTGATGGCTTAGTCAATCGCTCAGACACACGAACAGTTGATCTTTCCTCATAAGTTGAGTTTATAGTACAAAGTCTTTAATAAGTCCTAACTCCCATCTGGTGGTAACTTGTTCTCAAGTCGATCCTTTGAATATATAACAACTCCTTGTGAGGAATCTGTAACACTTGGTACCTAAGTCTCTCATACTCCTCGTGATTCTTAGAGTAAACGAGAACATCATCAATGAAGATGATGACTAACTTATTGAGAAATGGACCAAAATTCCATTTCTTGAAGTCTAACCCAACTAACTTAGTTGGCGATATCCTACACAAAGCGGTTGAAATCTGACTAAATCTAGAAACTAGATCAATCAGAAACTCAACATCATTCCGTACGTACTAACTTGGGACATTCTCAGAAAATTTTCCCAAACTACTTTCGATAGCAGGTGCCTTATTCAAATGTGCGATATCGTCCTAAGGGATAAGCGAATGTATCAACATGAACATGAGTACCCTTTACTAAACATGGGTTCTCACAAGGTCTCAACCCAATCAGAACCCACCAAAACATAATAATTGTCATAATGACCAATTGAATAGTTGAAAACACACAATCCATCGAAACAAAGTATGAATTGCACCCGAATTAAAATAGTATAGTTAAGAGATTACCGTCCTAATTTGAAGTCTTAGCGTTCCACGCATGAAAACCTCTACCCGCAACCGTCAGCTTATTTGCTCTGGTATTATTGACAGCCGGTCCATGCTTTGGTGCATTGCAATCCCTTGCCAAATGTCCCACTTGATTACAATTGAAACACCTAGTCCCCTTTTCAGGGCAAGTATTCATCATGTGATTTGGATCCCCACACCTGTAGCACCTTTTAAGTTGACCTTGACTTTGGTTCGTTTGGCCACCACTCCCCGATGCAACAAAATTCGAATGATGTTGTTGTCGATTCTGGTCATTTCCTGGTGATCGGAAATAAGGTTTTCTCTACACTTGCTTTTCTCCCTGATTCTCAGATTGATCCTTGGATCTAGTGGGTCCTCCAACATTTCCCTTATCATTTCTTCCTTTCCTCATCTGCTCAATCTTCCGACTCATTTCGACCAAAGCTTGAAAAGTTCGAAGTTGCAGAGGTAAAACAGTTTCCTTAATCTCAAACCTTAAGCCCGCTTCACACCTCTCACATTTCCAGCTTTCATTTGGTAGTGCTTGAAAGAAACAGAAGTATTTGGCAAGAGATTCAAACTTAGCTGCATACTCTCCCACAAACATGTCTTGTTGTTGTAATCCTAGAAATTCCACCTCTTTCTCGATCCTAGCACTCTCCAGAAAATACTTATCCATGAATGCAGTTCGAAAAACGTTCCAAGTAATGTCTTGATGATCAGCCTCTAACGTTGCTTTGGCACCTTTCCACCAATACTCCGCATCTCCTACCAGTAGGAAAGCAGCATAAGTGACCCTCACTTCTGCCGGCGTGACCACCAACTCAAAAATTTTCTCCAGCTCCTGAATCCATAAATCAGCTTTCTCATGATCAACATCCCCACCAAACTGTGACCACCAAACTAGCCTTGCCTTCCGCAGCTTGCAGATTCTGAGCATTCATAGATGCAGTTTGGTTGGCAATTCTTTCTTTGCCACATGTTCCATAGCCTGAGCCGCATAATCCACTCCTTCTTCATACTCCTCATTCATGTTACCACAACCGCCAACACGTCCACCTCTATGGCCTCTTCCTCGACCGCGTCCACGTCCACCTTCTGGTGCAGGTTCCATAACTGACCTGTAGAACAAAATCAGTTAGACCGCAACCAGAAAATGAAACGTGCATTGGTGTATTAACACACATTACTTCTAAGAAGTAATTCAAACAAAACTTAACTCAGAGAAAACACAACGTCAACACAACAGACCTATTCCCCAAAGATCCCGAAAGACTCGACCAGCTCTGATACCACTAATGTGACACCCTTACCCACGTCATCACATGGTTACCCATTTATTGAAATAAAACTTAATTTGCTGGTTACTTTCGGAAAATAATGTTTTCTCAACGTCCATCTTTACAAAATATGGTGATAATTTTTTTCCTTTTCCTTTTAACCTCATGATAACAACAACTTAATCAAATCACACTTAACAACACAATGTATAGAAATCTTACAACTATACTGCCTCATATATTTTCATACCTAAATCATAATCAGTATTACTCTCAAAACACAATATAACATAATAGGACCTAAGCTGGTCGTAACTAACCGACACTACAGCCAATAGGAGCAGCACAACACGCTTCCAACTCGGCAGCCTTCTTCTTCTTGTAGGGTTCATACCCCTTGTACGTCTCTGATATGGTTGTAAGGGTGAGACGCCAATATATGGATTTAACAAAATAACTAAATGCTCGTACAAAAGAAGACACATACACATATACATACACATCTCAATTATAGCATACAGTTTATCAGTGGGTTTCACACCCCAAACATCAACATTGAAAACTATGCATGAACACTTCTATCCATCATCTAAACATTCACACTTAATCTCATGAGATATCTCCAACATTGTGATGAGTTGATCAGACTCGATAGTTACAAGCCCGCAGCCACAAACGCACAGTCACAGACCCTCGATCCACAGACCCGCGATCCCAAAACCCGCGATTCTGAGACCCTCAATCACGAGCGCACGATCACAAACCCGCGATTCTGAGACCCGCAGTCACAGACCCGCAGTCACAGACCCACAGTCACAGACCCACAGTCACAGACCCGCAGTCACAGACCCACAGTCACAGACCCACAGTCACAGACACGCAGTCAAAATACAGGCCCACAGCCATAGACACGCAGTCACAGACACGCAGTCAAAATACAGGCCCACATCCATAGACACGCTGTCAAAATACAGGCACGTCTGCCAAATGCATGGAAAAACACTCTGTTCTTGACACTTTTCTTTGTGCTCAATATTTCTTTGCCGAAGCTCAAAATGGCTTACGACTCACACAGTTTTAACCATTTTTAAAACTTTTATTACAACACAGGACCTCACAGTCCGAGTGCTCAATCACGACACCTCTCGACCGATGCACCAATCAGAGGTTCGTGGTAATAGAAAACATCTTCAAATGTTTCAATATAGTATACCTCATGTATACAATATAGGCCCTCAAAGTCCAAATGACTGAGTCCATCACAACACAGAACATTAGTACCCCGACGTCTCGGTTACTAAGTCCAACTGTACTTTCAACACGGTGAAATCAACTTTTGATTCTCAGAAATTCTTTTCCAAGGTAGAAATTCATTATAAAATCCTTAAGTCATAAACGTAGTTTTTCACAAACCAAAGAGTCACTTGAGGTTTATTCTCCTCAAAATATGCACTGTCGTTTAAAAAATACTTGCCGTCTACACTTTTCCAAATTTGCCGTCAAATATTATTTTGAAGGCTTTTAATCAAAACTTAACTTTTTCCACTTAATTAATTTTCTAAAATCATGATTAACTTATTTTCACCAATTACTTTTATAAAAGAATATTTTGTAATATTCCTGAATTTCATACGTAAAAATTAGCAGTGCAAAAATATTTTCACGGTTTCGCTCTCATTGTGACTCATAAATTACTTTTACACAAATAAATTATTAAAATAATAATATTTCTCAAAACTCATTATTTTTCCAAAATAATATTTTTCCACCACTATTATATTCCAACATTTACCATAAAACATTGAATATAATTTACACAGCTTATTAAAGCTTTTATCCGATTAACTTTAATTGAGCACTGACCACTGTCAGGCTTCTCACACATCAACCAACAGTTATATCACAGATATTTCCCAGGCAGATCATGCATCATAGCAGTATAATATACAATTGCAAATAATTAAATAAATTAAACATAACTCCACACCAATACACAGATAAACCACACCACGTAAACAACAAAACCAATAACCACAACCACATATAAATCATATAAACCACACCACAAGCAAATAGTTATTGAGAAAAATCCCTCAGGTAAGCTCCCCTTACCTCTTGAAGGCTCGAACTAACGGTTTCAAATAATCTCCCGATTTGATCCGGCTTCCTCCGTCGGCTTTAGGTCAGACCAACCCGATCGATTCCTTCATAACGAATTGCAACCAAAATAAATCAAATCAAACAAAACATACTTGACTCATGGAGGTTAGGGTTCGGCTTCACCCAATTTTCTAGGTTAGGAAACTTAAAATTTGATTAACTTAGGGATTAATGATCCATAAGTAACTTAAACATGATTAAGCACTTAAACCAAGATTATGAACCAAGAACATGAACTAAAACTCATCTAGTTCCAAGAACTAGGGTTTCGGCCAAGGGCTGAGTTTGGGGTTAGAAATCTCTAAAATTTCTAAACTCTTGGATTTAATCAACATACAAAACCTAGAGTTAGATTCAAGTGTTACAAACAACTTTTGAATCATAAAACCAACAAGTGCTCATACCTAGGGTTTCGGTTTTGATGAGATCAATAGGTTAATGTTTGATTTTTGATCTTCTATATACTTGAATACAAGAACTATCAAGATATAATCATGAATCAAGACATGAAAATGAAACAAAACCTAAGAACACAAAGTTAACCTAGGTTCGGCCCAGTCCAGATTTTAGGGAAAGAAATTTCTCATGATCTTGTGCTTCTAGATGATGAAAATAGAGATGATTATAAGATCATAGCAATTGGTTTCATGTCAAAAGGATTTTTCTAGAATTAGTTATGAATTTTTGAATCTAGTTCCATGAACTTTAAACAAGTGAAGAACATGTTGATCAAAGGCATAAACTCAAGAATCTTATGAAGAGAAAAGCTTAGAATAGCAAGATTAAGAGAGACTATCTCTTGATGATCAAAGAAAATGATGATTTGGATGATGTTCTTCAAGGTTTTCTTTTGGTGTTCTTAAGAAACTTAAGGGAGAAGATGAACATAGTTAGGGTTTTAGAACAGTTTCAGTATTTTGGGTAGATCTCTCAACATACTTGTCCGTTTTGGATGATCTTTATGTCGTTGGAAAGAAGAGAGAAAGATTAACAACTTTCATGCTGGAAGTTTTTCGAGATTCAAAATAGAAACTGGTCAGAATTGCCAATCAAAATCTGGCGAATTATGAGCTCCAAAGAACATGAAAATGGAAAAATGCCTTAAGGAAGAAGATAACATATTTAAATGAACAAAAAACCCAAACTTAACGAAGAAGGCATTGGAGCCGTGAGGATGGGGCAAGGTTTGGTCAACTTGTTCAATGGCAATTGTTAGAAATTGTCATAAAAAGACAAGGGCATTTTGGTCATTTCATAGGAAAATTTAATGTTGCCATAAATGTGCCATTATGGCCATTTATGATAGGATAAACTCGTCATAAATGCTTGTCAAGTCGGTCAATTCAATGTCTCTGCTACGTTGCCGACTTCCCGATTCATCTGACTCAGGCTCTGCCTGGAGACATCTCGACGTATAGGCCCGCAACAAATATAATATTTTAATTTTTTTTACCAAAATTTTCAAAACTTCCAGTATCGTAGTAAATATGATAAAAACATTTTTCATCTCATTCACGATTCAAAATTAGGTCTTACGAGCGATGAAACTTTTCTTGTCGGTGAAAACCTGACAAGCGAGGAGGCTTCAAGTCCTGAGATTTTCAACCAAAAACTTCCCCGTAGCCTTATAAAAATAAGTATAACAAGGAAATGACCTTGGTTTATACAAAATCATTTTCTCTGTCTCGGATAAAAATATATATTTATATATTTATTATCGATATTCTGAGCGATGAAAATCGGGGTGTTACAAGTGTCGTAGGCATTGGTAGTAGTTGGAGGCTTTGTTTTGAGTGGTCCGTTAGTCTTGGCTTTTGAGCTTTTCTTTTGAGTTTAGATTCCCAGATTCCCATTCCCAGTTGGTGTTTTATTTACCTCATCTTCTCAGTTATGTTTCAGTTATGTTTTCGTTTCTGTTGGCCATATTGATTAAGGCCGTGGTGTAATGTTAAAACCTAAGACCTTTCGAGGCAATATTATATGTATGTATCTGTTGTCGTTTTCAAGTTGTGAGTTTCTTTACCTTTTACTTCTTTTCTTTAAAGAAAAAAAAATTAAGTACCTTTTTGGTAACCTTGTGTATGTTGAATAATCTTTTTCCGAAAGCGACCAGCATTTAAACGAGCATTTTTCCACAAAAAGGGTAACCATGTGATGACCAAGTTAAGGTGTCACAACTGAAGTTAAAAGGTTCACTTTTAACGTCAGTTGTTTAAAGAACTGCCGTTAAAAGTGGCTCACAAAAAAATCAATCACCTTTTACTTCAGATGTTAAAAGAACTGAAGTTAAAAGGTTCACTTTTAGCGTCAGTTGTTTAAAGAACTGACGTTGAAAGTGGCTCACTAGAAAATCAATCACCTTTTACTTCAGTTGTTAAAAGAACTGAAGTTAAAAGGTTCACTTTTAACGTCAGTTTTTTAAAGAACTGACGTTGAAAGTGGCTCACTAGAAAATCAATCACCTTTTACTTCAGTTGTTAAAAGAACTGAAGTTAAAAGGTACAATTTAAACGTCGGGTTTTTAAAGAACGGCGTTAAAAGTGGCTCACTAAAAAATCAATCACCTTTTACCTTTTAACGTCGGTTGTTTAAAGAAGTCAAGCGTTTAAAAGTGGCGTTAAAAGTGGCTAGAAAAATCAATCACCTTTTACTTGATTTGTTAAAAGAACTGAAGTTAAAAGGTTCACTTTTAACGTCAGTTGTTTAAAGAACTGACGTTAAAAGTGGCTCACAAAAAAAATCAATCACCTTTTACTTCAGTTGTTAAAAGAACTGAAGTTAAAAGGTTCACTTTTAGCGTCAGTTGTTTAAAGAACTGACGTTGAAAGTGACTCACTAGAAAATCAATCACCTTTTACTTCAGTTGTTAAAAGAACTAAAGTTAAAAGGTTCACTTTTAATGTCAGGGTTTTAAAGAACTGACGTTAAAAGTGGCTCACTAAAAAATCAATCACCTTTTACTTCAGTTGTTAAAAGAACTGAAGTTAAAAGGTTCACTTTTAACGTCAGTTGTTTAAAGAACTGACGTTAAAAGTGGCTCACTAAAAAATCAATCACCCTTTACTTCAGTTGTTCGAAGAACAGAAGTTAAAAGGTTCACTTTTAATGTCACTTGTTTAAAGAACTGACGTTAAATGTGGCTCACTAAAAAATCAATCACCCTTTACTTCAGTTGTTAAAAGAACTGAAGTTAAAAGGTTCACTTTTAACGTCAGTTGTTTAAAGAACTGACGTTAAAAGTGTCTCACAAAAACATCAATCACCCTTTACTTCAGTTTTTAAAAGAACTGAAGTTAAAAGGTTCACTTTTAACGTCAGTTGTTTAAAGAACTGACGTTAAAAGTGGCTGACTAGAAAATCAATCACCTTTTACTTCAGTTGTTAAAAGAACTGAAGTTAAAAGGTTCACTTTTAACGTCAGTTGTTTAAAGAACTGACGTTAAAAGTGGCTCACTAAAAATCAATCACCTTTTACTTAAGTTGTTAAAAGGAGAAGCGCGTTGAAAGTGGCTTAAATATAATATCAATTACCTTTTACTAGGGTTGTTAAAAGAACTGAAGTTAAAAGGTTCACTTGTAACGTCAGTTGTTTAAAGAACTGACGTTAAAAGTGGCTCACTCGAATATCCTTGTTCTTTTACTTTATTTGTTAAATGAACTGAAGTAAAAAGGTTCACTTTCGTCGGGTTTTAAAGAACGGCGTTAAAAGTGGCGCACTAGAAAATCAATCACCCTTTACTTAAGTTGATAAAAGAACTGAAGTTAAAGGTTCAGTATTAACGTCAGTTGTTTAAAGAACGGCGTTAAAAGTGACTCACTAAAAAAGCAATCACCTTTTACTTGTTGTTAAAAGAACTGAGGTTAAAGGTTCACTTTTACGTCGGTTGTTTAAAGAAGCGGCGTTAAAAGTGGCTAACTAAAAAATCAATCACCTGTTACTTGATTTGTTAAAGAACTGAGTTAAAGGTTCACTTTACGTCGGTTGTTTAAGACGGCGTTAAAAGTGGCTCACTATAAAATCAATCACCTTTTACTTGATTGTTAAAAGCTGAAGTTAAAAGGTTCACACCGAGTGTTTAAAGAACGGCGTTAAAGTGGATCACTAGAAAATCAATCACCTTTTACTTGATTGTTAATAGAACGAAGTGAAAAGGTTCACTTTTAACTTCAGTTGTTTAAAGAACTGACGTTAAAAGTGGCTCACTAAAAAATCAATCACCGTTTATTTCAGTAGTTCGAAGAACAGAAGTTAAAAGGTTCACTTTTAATGTCACTTGTTTAAAGAACTGACATTAAATGTGGCTCACTATAAAATCAATCACCCTTTACTTCATTTGTTAAAAGAACTGAAGTTAAAAGGTTCACTTTTAACGTCAGTTGTTTAAAGAACTGACGTTAAAATTGGCTCACTAGAAAATCAATCACCTTTTAGTTGATTTGTTAAAAGAATGAAGTAGGCGTTGAAAGTGGCTCATAAATTGAAAATCAACCACCTTTTACTTGGTTGTTAAATTAAGTGGAGAAAAAGGTAGAAGTTAAAAGGTTCACTTTTAACATCAGTTGTTTAAAGAACTAACGTTGAAAGTGGCTCACTAGAAAATCAATCACCTTTTACTTCAGTTGTTAAAAGAACTGAAGTTAAAAGGTTCACTTTTAATGTCGGTTGTTTAATGAACTAACGTTAAAAGTGGCTCACAAAAAAATCAATCACCTTTTACTTTAGTTGTTAAAAGAACCGAAGTTAAAAGGTTCACTTTTAACGTCAGTTGTTTAAAGAACTGACGTTAAAAGTGGCTCAATAAAAAATCAATCACCTTTTACTTCAGTTGTTAAAAGAACTGACGTTAAAAGTGGCTCACTAGAAAATCAATCACCTTTTACTTCAGTTGTTAAAAGAACTGAAGTTAAAAGGTTCACTTTTAACTTCAGTTGTTTCAAGAACGGGCGTTAAAAGTGGTTCACTAAAGAATCAATCACCTTTTACTTGATTGTTAAAAGAACTGAAGTTAAAGGTTCACTTTTAGCGTCGATTGTTTAAGAACTGGCGTTGAAAAGTGGCTCACTAAAAAATCAATCACCTTTTACTTGATTGTTAAAAGAACTGAAGTTAAAGGTTCACTTTTACGTCGGTTTTTAAAGAACGGCGTTAAAAGTGGCTCCTAAAAAATCAATAACCTTTTACTTGATTTGTTAAAAGAAATTAAGTTAAAGGTTCACTTTCGTCGGTTGTTTAAAGAACGGCGTTAAAAGTGGCTCACTAAAAAATCAATCACCTTTTACTTGATTGTTAAAGAACTGAAGTTAAAGGTTCACTTTAACGTCGGTTGTTTAAAGAACTGGCGTTAAAGTGGCTCAAAAAAAATCAATCACCTTTTACTTGATTGTTAAAAGAACTGAAGTTAAAAGGTTCACTTTAGCGTCGGTTGTTTAAAGAACCGGCGTTGAAAGTGGCTTACTAGAAAATCAATCAACTTTTACTTAATTTGTTAAAAGAACTAAAGTTAATAGGTTCACTTTTAACGTCGGTTGTTTAAAGAACTGCCGTTAAAAATGGCTCACTCAAAAATCAATCACCTTTTACTTGATTGTTTAAAGAACTGAAGTTAAAGGTTCGCTATAACGTTAGTTGTTTAAAGAACTGGCGTTGAAAGTGGCTCACTAGAAAATCAATCACCTTTTACTTGGTTGTTCGAAGAACATAAGTTAAGCGGTTCACTTTTAATGTCACTTGTTTAAGAAGCGGCGTTAAATGTGGCTCACTAAAAAATCAATCACCCTTTACTTGATTGTTAAAAGAACTGAAGTTAAAGGTTCACTTTTAACGTCGGTTGTTTGAAGAACTCACGTTAAAAGTGTCTCACAAAACATCAATCACCGCTTTACTTGATTTTTAAAAGAACTGAAGTTAAAAGTTCACTTTTAACGTCGGTTTTTAATGAACTGACGTTAAAAGTGGCTCACAAAAACATCAATCACCCTTTACTTCAGTTGTTAAAAGAACTGAAGTTAAAAGGTTCACTTTTAACGTCAGTTGTTTAAAGAACTGACGTTAAAAGTGGCTGACTAGAAAATCAATCACCTTTTAATTCAGTTGTTAAAAGAACTGAAGTTAAAAGGTTCACTTTTAACGTCAGTTGTATAAAGAACTGACGTTAAAAGTGACTCACAAAAAAATCAATCACCTTTTACTTCAGTTGTTAAAAGAATTGAAGTTAAAAGGTTCACTTTTAACGTCAGTTGTTTAAAGAACTGATGTTAAAAGTGGCTCACTAGAAAATCAATCTCCTTTTACTTCAGTTGTTAAAAGAACTGACGTTGAAAGTGGCTCACTAGAAAATCAATCACCTTTTACTTCAATTGTTAAATGAACTGAAGTTAAAAGGTTCACTTTTAACGTCAGTTGTTTAAATAGGCGGCGTTAAAAGTGGCGACTAGAAAATCAATCACCTTTTACTTGATTTTTTAAAAGAACGATGTAACACCACTTTTTTCGTGTGCTTAATTATTAGTAAATGCATGCTTTAATGTATTTAATTGTGATAAAATCCAGGAGGATGATTTTATTTTAAATAAAATCATTTTCTTGTGTTATTTTCTTGTGTGAAGTCACGGTAAAATTTTCGGTATAAAATTGAGGCGGCAGTAGGTGCAGGTTTTCAAAGCGATCAGAGTTTCTTGAGCTAGAGACCTAATATTGACTCGTGAGCAGAGACGATTAGTGTTTTTTTATGTTTTTGTGGGTTTGGAGTGTTTTGAGAAATCTTGTTCGGGGCGAATTTCGAGTGTTACCGAGCGCGAATCGTCGGGAAATACGATCGGGAAGTTCATCGGTGAATGTTGGAGCAGAGCAAAAATGGAGTAGATTGGCTGATGTGAAGGCTATGACATAGGCATGTCCATGGCCATACCTTCCTTACACCAATCAAGTCAAATCACCATACTTTCTTACACACACCTTACCTACACCATACCTCCTTTCTTCTCAACCAAGTCAAGCTCTTCTCTCCCCTCCAATCTACCCCAAAACTGACGCCCTCCCCCTCTCTTTTCCTTCTTCTATTTAAGTTTCAAAGTGTAACCATTTCACACTTTTGCTTCCTTTCACAAAAACACTTTTTTACAACTATTCATCTTCTTCTTCACACAACTAAAGGTACCATTTTTACTAAGTTTTTCAAGTTGTGTTCTTCATCAAAGTTGTTCATATTGGTAAGGGTAATGTCCCTATACCATTTGTTTTTCAAGTTTTGGCTTTATTTTCATAGTTGATGTTTTGAGTTCATAATATGCTTTTAAACTTCAAAAAATTCTCAAAAATTGTAGAAAACTCCGATTGAGGTGAAACCAATTTCTATATTCTTATTTTTACTTCCTCTACAACATACTAAAATCTTGTGGAAAAAAAAAAATCTCGAACACCATTTTCTGTACTGGACAGAATCTATGTCTTTTGTGCCATATGAGTTTTGTTTCATCTTTGCTTGGTTAAGCTTGTGTTTGAGTGTTATTCCAACATGATCATGACCAAGAGCTCCTATGTACATAAGGATGCTAGGTTTAAGTGATTGGAAAAGTTTAGAAACTTTTATGTATTTTCATGAAAAAGTGAAAACTCTAAGTGTTTTGTTATATGTACTTTGAGGTTTTTCCAAAGTGATCATGGATTTGGGCTCCTTGATGTATAAGGATGCTAGATCCAAGAGATTGGAAAGTTTGAAAACCTCTAACCCTCATTTTTACTCAAGGCCGAATGGTAGTGTTTCTGGCCTAGGGTATTTGATTTTTTCATTTTTCCAAAATGATCAAGGTTTTAGGCTCCTTACTAGGTATGGATGCTAACCTAAAGAGATTGGAAAATTTAGAACATCCTAACCTATTTTAGAGGATGGAAACCGAAACCCTAAGTTGATGACTTAGTGGGATTCTTGATTCAAACTTGTTAAACTTTTGGTGTTTTAAGAACTCCTAGCACTTAAGGATCATAAATCCATAAGTTGCATGATTTTTGGAAACCTTAATCCAAAACCATTGTTGTAAACCGAACCTATGCCTTGTGGCTAGTGTTCTTTGATTAAAAATCTAACCTATGGTTTCATGTGTGTAACCTTAGATTCATTACTGTGCGGACGTTCGTGATCCTTAGTTTTCGTAGTCAGAACCCTTATCGTCTTTTTGAGGTAAGAGGGGATTTCAGAAAGATATTCAATAACTGTATGCATGTGTGTATTTGATTAATTGTTTACTTGATGTTATTATTGAGTTCTTTGGATTATCTGAAATGTTATGCTATTATATGAAGTTGAACTATATCGTTATATATGTTGAGATGTATAACTCTGATGAACTGTGATATTGGCATTGAACTGTGAATATATATATGTGTACATACTACTGTGGTTGTTTGAAGTTTGCTAAGCCGGACGTGTGTACTGTGCTCGATCATTAATAAGGATTAAAAACCTTAATAAGCTTTGAAGATGAAAGGATGGGTGTTCTTTTCCAAAAAGCTTGAATGTTTAAAAGTACTTGTTTTATGTGACAATATAGTTTTAGTGATTTCTAGAATGCAAGAGAAAAACCCTTTTCGAACTATGTGTTTTAAGTGAAAACTTTCGAAAATATTTTACAATATCCTATTGGGGATTTTCAAAGTTAAAAGTGTTTCAAAAACGTTTTATAAAGGATTTTCAAAAGAAAAGGTTTTCACCCAAATGATTTAGAAACTTTTCGATAGCCAGCATAGGTTATCGAGGCGTTCGATTTCGAAAACTGTTTTCGTCAAATGAAAGATAAGTACTAAAAGAATAGGAATCTAGACGTGAGACGTCGCCTCTAGTTTTCCATGCTTAGCACGTGATCTTGGATCAGTGTTAATTCGGGACCGTAAAGTCCTATTCGTAATGTTATGGACTTCAAGTCCAATTCGCGGAATCGAGGACAGTTCGTTCTGATTTCCGTTGTTGTGGGCTATTGTCCTTAGCATGATAAGTAAAACATGACTAAAAGTATATTGATTTCCATTACCACAAACCTTGACTGCGGCCACGGTCTAGGTGTTGTGATTGAGCATTCGGACTGTGTGTCCTATGTTTCTAAGTTTTCAAGTGATGGGGAAATAATGTTAAGTCATTAGCTTTGAGCTTTGACAGTGAGATATTTACACAAAGAAAAACCTTAAAAGGAAAGTTTTTATTCATATGCATTTCCCCTGGCAGACGTGCCTTTGCTTATTGAGGATACCCATGGGGTATCTGAGAGTCAGTCACATTGCTAGCTGTTTCGTTAAGGGCATGTGGCGTTGTCTGACCAAGAGGCCTGGTGCATCAGGATGCGGTGGCAACAGCCCGGTGGGCAGAGCTTGACCAACTCTATCTTCTCTAGTGATAACATGGTGTTGTGATCTCATGAGATTAGGATAGAGCCTGATATTGAAGTGTCATGCACATTTTCAAAAACTGATTGTACGGGCTTGAGGACCCCTTGATATAACACTGTTATATTATGATGATTATGCATGCTTTAACTGTTGATCTGATTTCGTGTTGCATGTATCATGTATATGGTTGTTGTGGGATATATCTTATGACGGTATCTCACTCTTGCATGTCTGTATGTTCTTTTATTTTCCTCGTACCGGGCATGCATATGCTTTAGATGGACCCTCTTGTCCCTCTTGTACCTGAGGTCACACGGACAGAGACTTTTGACGAGGCCGACGGGTTGGGGATTGGAGGATGGACGCGAATGCGACTACGACGGCGTCACGAGGGCCAATCACTACTCACTGAGCTAATATACATGGAGAGCCTGTTAGGAGGATCCACTCGGTGGAATCCGAGGAACGTGATTCTTCCACCGCCATGGTTGTACCTGAACACGCTACAAGAAGTCGGTCTACTTCACCCTCACGTTGAGCTGCCGAGGCCGGAAGAGGAGGAGCCGATGGAGGAAGATCTGAAGAAGATCCCGAAGAGGATCTGAGGAGGAGCCTCGTGAGCTGGTAGGCGGGGGTGGGATGAGGAGCTCGAGGCGGGTTATCACCCTTTGGATATTGAGGAGGAGGAGGTACCGTTGGATGACGGAGGAGAGGTGATTGACCAGAGCCGGAGACTTCTTCTTGTAGGAGCGTTTGTGGTCAATCAGAGTGTTGTGACACCCTGACCCAGGTCATCACATGGTTACCCATTTACTGAAATAAAACTTAATTTGCTAGTTACTTTCGGAAAATAATGTTTTCTCAACGTCCATCTTTACAAAATATGGTGATAATTTTTTTCCTTTTCCTTTTAACCTCATGATAACAACAACTTAATCAAATCACACTTAACAACACACTGTATAGAAATCTTACAACTATCTTTGCCTCATATATTTTCACACCTAAATCATAATCAGTATTACTCTCAAAACACAATATAACATAATAGGACCTAAGCTGGTCGTAACTAACCGACACTACTGACCAATAGGAGCGGACCTGACATGCTTCCAACTCGACAACCTTCTTCTTCTTGTAGGGTTCCTACCCCTTGTACGTCTACGATATGGTTGTAAGGGTGAGACGCCAATATACGGATTTAACAAAATAACTAAATGCTCGCACAAAAGAAGACACACACACATATACATACACATCTCAATTATAGCATACAGTTTATCAGTGGGTTTCACACCCCAAACATCAACATTTAAAACTATGCATGAACACTTCTATCCATCATCTAAACATTCACACTTAATCTCATGAGATATCTCCAACATTGTGATGAGTTGATCAGACTCGATAGTTACAGGCCCGCAGCCACAGACGCACAGTCATAGACCACCGATCCACAGACCCGATCCACAAGCCCACGATTCTGAGACCCTCGATCACGAGCCTTACGATCCACAAACCCGCGATTCTGAGACCCGTAGTCACAGACCCACAGTCACAGACCCACAGTCACAGACCCGCAGTCACAGACCCACAGTCACAGACCCACAGTCACAGACACGCAGTCAAAATACAGGCCCACAGCCATAGACACGCAGTCACAGACACGCAGTCAAAATACAGGCCCACAGCCATAGACACGCAGTCAAAATACAGGCACGTCTGCCAAATGCATGGAAAAACACTCTGTTCTTGACACTTTTCTTTGTGCTCAATATTTCTTTGCCGAAGCTCAAAATGGCTTACGACTCACACAGTTTTAACCATTTTTAAAACTTTTATTACAACACAGGACCTCACAGTCCGAGTGCTCAATCACGACACCTCTCGACCGATGCACCAGTCAGAGGTTCGTGGTAATAGAAAACATCTTCAAATGTTTCAATATAGTATACCTCATGTATACAATATAGGCCCTCAAAGTCCAAATGACTGAGTCCATCACAACACAGAACATTAGTACCCCGACGTCTCGGTTACTAAGTCCAACTGTACTTTCAACACGGTGAAATCAACTTTTGATTCTCAGAAATTCTTTTCCAAGGTAGAAATTCATTATAAAATCCTTAAGTCATAAACTTAGTTTTTCACAAACCAAAGAGTCACTTGAGGTTTATTCTCCTCAAAATATGGACTGCCGTTTCAAAAATACTTGCCGTCTACACTTTTCCAAATTTGCCGTCAAATATTATTTTGAAGGCTTTTTAAGCCAAAACTTAACTTTTTCCACTTAATTAATTTTCTAAAATCATGATTAACTTATTTTCACCAATTACTTTTATAAAAGAATATTTTGTAATATTCCTGAATTTCATACGTAAAAATTAGCAGTGCAAAAATATTTTCACGGTCTCGCTCTCATTGTGACGTATAGGCCCACAACAAATATAATATTTTAATTTTTTTTACCAAAATTTTCAAAACTTCCATTATCGTAGTAAATATGATAAAAACATTTTTCATCTCGTTCACGACTCAAAATTAGGTCTTCTGAGCAGTAAACTTTTATTGTCAGTGAAAACACAAAGCATGAATCAGAAACTCCGTCTGAATTTTCAACCAAAAACTTCCCCGTAGCCTTATAAAAATAAGTATAACAAGGAAATGACCTTGGTTTATCCAAAATCATTTTCTATGTCTCGGATAAAAATATATATTTATATATTTATTACTACGAAGCAGCGAAAATCGGGGTGTTACATTACTACCCCTCTTAAAATAATTTCGTCCTCGAAATTTCGAGACTCAAGCTAAACGGTATTTTGTAACCTCGTCTTAACCTTAAGATTTTACATTGTCCTCCACATCACTTCATTCCTCTTATTCTATATTCCATAACACAATTCATTCTTATGGCATTTCTACATATCCGTACTATCCTCAAAATTTCATCAGAGTCTACCACACTTGAAAAAAAAAATCAAAACTTAATCACTTCTCTTATCAACATGGTTCCACCAGAAACCTTATTCAAATCATCTAATTCTGAATATTATCACTAATACCAACAATATCTACACAGCACCACGTATCAACTCCTTACTCAAAATATTTAATCATAGTCTTAGTTTCTATTCATTATAATTCACTACTCCAATTTAATATGACCTCACACATCTCATCCTCAAAATAACTTCATTGCATATCTTAATGCAATTAAACCAAAAGGGACTATATAGAATAGAATTATCTAACTCTTAGCTTTCGAACTTTTCTAACAACTTAATTTTACTCAATAACTTCTCTTTTCCGCTCACATTCAACTTAGGTAAAACTACCCTAGACACCTTTCTATAATTCCTTACAATCACACGATTAAATCTCAGAGATGATCTTGTTATCATTATCCAGCTCCTTTAGCAAACTCTACCTCGATCATAACAAAATCTACTGAAATCATTTTATTTACTGATGTTACTTCTAGAAATTCTCAACTTACTAGTCACATTTACACCTCAATAAAAATCCACTAACCTCTTGTTGTACTTAGGTATTACACTTACTCTCAGCTAACCTTCTAAGGATCAATTCCTTTCTTCTTTATCCATCTAACTTAGGATGAAAAGCTGAACATTAACTTCAACTTGGATCTTAACACTAGATGTAACTTTAGCCCAACACTCGAAGTAAGCCTTGCTCAGAATGATGTTGGAAAATTCTTTATCACGTTGGATCAGTCTCTGATACACGCCTCTGTTGGTTTTTCCATTACACAGTGAACCTAAGCAGGTAAAAAGATGTTGACTTCATCAACCTACTCCCAATAATCTGAAAAGAGATTTTCAAGACAAGAATTTTCTTGATTTTGCTTTCACAAGAAAGCACAAAGAATAATTTGATCAATCTGAAAGATACAAGTGTCCAATATGTAAAAAGATTCTTTAATAGGTTCGTGAGTGTAAAAATGCATAGCTAATACAAGTTTACAAACATGAGTCTAATAAAGTTTCTTCCTTCACAAGAACTTTACTACACAACAATTTAAAAGAACATCAGTCAGACCAAAATTTAGACTGGATCACTTCCACCAAAAGTAAAAGTGAATCGACTAAGTCTCATCAAGAAACTTCTATCATCAATAATTCACATCTGTCGCATAACTCAAGAAATACTCATAATACATTCCCAAAGAAGTATGAAAATATTCAGGTATCGAGAACCAAAGTCAAGATAGATTTTAAATCAAGGTCGAAAATATGAATTTGGCACTGTACAAAATGTCCGCTATGATTGTCTAATACAACCATAGGAATTTGAAAAGCAATTTGTCCATAAGGAACAATTTTTCTGAATCCCGAGACCCTCATCTAAGGTTGAAGATTTAAATCTATTCGCCCTGGTTTCTCACAAGAACAACGGTCTTTTATGACACACTTAGTGTGGTCACCCTGAATCGGCACGATTTCTGATGGCTTAGTCAATCGCTCAGACACACGAACAGTTGATCTTTCCTCATAAGTTGAGTTTATAGTACAAAGTCTTTAATAAGTCCTAACTCCCATCTGGTGGTAACTTGTTCTCAAGTCGATCCTTTGAATATATAACAACTCCTTGTGAGGAATCTGTAACACTTGGTACCTAAGTCTCTCATACTCCTCGTGATTCTTAGAGTAAACGAGAACATCATCAATGAAGATGATGACTAACTTATTGAGAAATGGACCAAAATTCCATTTCTTGAAGTCTAACCCAACTAACTTAGTTGGCGATATCCTACACAAAGCGGTTGAAATCTGACTAAATCTAGAAACTAGATCAATCAGAAACTCAACATCCGTCCGTCCGTACAAACTTGGGACATTCTCAGAAAATTTTCCCCAACAACTTTCGATAACAGGTACCTTATTCAAATGTCTGATATCGTCCTAAGGGATAAACGAATGTATCAACATGAACATGAGTACCCTTTACTAAACATGGGTTCTCACAAGGTCTCAACCCAATCAGAACCCACCAAAACATAATAATTGTCATAATGACCAATTGAATAGTTGAAAACACACAATCCATCGAAACAAAGTATGAATTGCACCCGAATTAAAATAGTATAGTTAAGAGATTACCGTCCTAATTTGAAGTCTTAGCGTTCCACGCATGAAAACCTCTACCCGCAACCGTCAGCTTATTTGCTCTGGTATTATTGACAGCCGGTCCATGCTTTGGTGCATTGCAATCCCTTGCCAAATGTCCCACTTGATTACAATTGAAACACCTAGTCCCCTTTTCAGGGCAAGTATTCATCATGTGATTTGGATCCCCACACCTGTAGCACCTTTTAAGTTGACCTTGACTTTGGTTCGTTTGGCCACCACTCCCCGATGCAACAAAATTCGAATGATGTTGTTGTCGATTCTGGTCATTTCCTGGTGATCGGAAATAAGGTTTTCTCTGCACTTGCTTTTCTCCCTGATTCTCAGATTGATCCTTGGATCTAGTGGGTCCTCCAACATTTCCCTTATCATTTCTTCCTTTCCTCATCTGCTCAATCTTCCGACTCATTTCGACCAAAGCTTGAAAAGTTCGAAGTTGCAGAGGTAAAACAGTTTCCTTAATCTCAAACCTTAAGCCCGCTTCACACCTCTCACATTTCCAGCTTTCATTTGGTAGTGCTTGAAAGAAACAGAAGTATTTGGCAAGAGATTCAAACTTAGCTGCATACTCTCCCACAAACATGTCTTGTTGTTGTAATCCTAGAAATTCCACCTCTTTCTCGATCCTAGCACTCTCCAGAAAATACTTATCCATGAATGCAGTTCGAAAAACGTTCCAAGTAATGTCTTGATGATCAGCCTCTAACAGTAGCCTGGCACCTTTCCACCAATACTCCGCATCTCCTACCGGTGGGAAAGCGGCATAAGTGACCCTCACTTACCTGCCGGGCGTGACCACCAACTCAAAAATTTTCTCCAGCTCCACGAATCCATAAATCAGCTTTCTCATGATCAACATCCCCACCAAGCGTGACCACCAAACTAGCCTTGCCTTCCGCGGCTTGCGGTTCCGAGCATTCATAGATGCGGTTTGGTTGGCAATTCTTTTTGCCACATGTTCCATAGCTTTGAGCCGCATAATCCACTCCTTCTTCATACTCCTCATTCATGTTACCACAACCGCCAACACGTCCACCTCTATGGCCTCTTCCTCGGCCGCGTCCACGTCCACCTTAAGTGCGGGTTCCATAAGCGACACAGTAGAACAAAATCGGTTAGACCGCAACGAGAAAATGAAACGTGCATTGGTGTATTAACACACATTACTTCTAAGAAGTAATTCAAACAAAACTTAACTTCGGAGAAAACACAACGTCAACACAACGGGACCTATTCCCCAAAGATCCCGAAAGACTCGACCAGCTCTCACGATACCACTAATGTGACACCCTTACCCACGTCATCACATGGTTACCCATTTATTGAAATAAAACTTAATTTGCTTGGTTACTTTCGGAAAATAATGTTTTCTCAACGTCCATCTTTACAAAATATGGTGATAATTTTTTTCCTTTTCCTTTTAACCTCATGATAACAACAACTTAATCAAATCACACTTAACAACACAATGTATAGAAATCTTACAACTATACTGCCTCATATATTTTCATACCTAAATCATAATCAGTATTACTCTCAAAACACAATATAACATAATAGGACCTAAGCTGGTCGTAACTAACTAGACACTACTGACCAATAGGAGGCGAAGCCTGACACGCTTCCAACTCGGCGACCTTCTTCTTCTTGTAGGGTTCATACCCCTTGTGCGTCTCTGATATGGTTGTAAGGGTGAGACGCCAATATATGGATTTAACAAAATAACTAAATGCTCGTACAAAAGAAGACACATACACATATACATACACATCTCAATTATAGCATACAGTTTATCAGTGGGTTTCACACCCCAAACATCAACATTGAAAACTATGCATGAACACTTCTATCCATCATCTAAACATTCACACTTAATCTCATGAGATATCTCCAACATTGTGATGAGTTGATCAGACTCGATAGTTACAAGCCCGCAGCCCACAAGCGCCCGATCCACAGACCCTCGATCCACAGACCCGCGATCACAAACCCGCGATTCTGAGACCCTCAATCACGAGGCCTTACGATCACAAACCCGCGATTCTGAGACCCGCGATCCACAGACCCGCGATCACAGACCCACGATCCACGAGACCCACGATCACAGACCCGCGATCACAGACCCACGATCACAGACCCACGATCACAGAACACGCGGTCAAAATACGAGGCCCACGACCATAGACACGCGATCCACGAACCACGCGGGTCAAAATACAGGCCCACATCCATAGACACGCTGTCAAAATACAGGCACGTCTGCCAAATGCATGGAAAAACACTCTGTTCTTGACACTTTTCTTTGTGCTCAATATTTCTTTGCCGAAGCTCAAAATGGCTTACGACTCACACAGTTTTAACCATTTTTAAAACTTTTATTACAACACAGGACCTCACAGTCCGAGTGCTCAATCACGACACCTCTCGTAGATGCACCAATCAGAGGTTCGTGGTAATAGAAAACATCTTCAAATGTTTCAATATAGTATACCTCATGTATACAATATAGGCCCTCAAAGTCCAAATGACTGAGTCCATCACAACACAGAACATTAGTACCCCGACGTCTCGGTTACTAAGTCCAACTGTACTTTCAACACGGTGAAATCAACTTTTGATTCTCAGAAATTCTTTTCCAAGGTAGAAATTCATTATAAAATCCTTAAGTCATAAACGTAGTTTTTCACAAACCAAAGAGTCACTTGAGGTTTATTCTCCTCAAAATATGCCTTTGTCGTTTAAAAAATACTTGCCGTCTACACTTTTCCAAATTTGTTGTCAAATATTATTTTGAAGGCTTTTAAGCAAAACTTAACTTTTTCCACTTAATTAATTTTCTAAAATCATGATTAACTTATTTTCACCAATTACTTTTATAAAAGAATATTTTGTAATATTCCTGAATTTCATACGTAAAAATTAGCGATTGCAAAAATATTTTCACGGTTTCGCTCTCATTGTGACTCATAAATTACTTTTACACAAATAAATTATTAAAATAATAATATTTCTCAAAACTCATTATTTTTCCAAAATAATATTTTTCCACCACTATTATATTCCAACATTTACCATAAAACATTGAATATAATTTACACAGCTTATTAAAGCTTTTATCCGATTAACTTTAATTGAGCACGACCAGCATCGGGCTTCTCACACATCAACCAACGGTTATATCACGAGATATTTCCCGGGCGAGATCATGCATCATAGCGAGTATAATATACAATTGCAAATAATTAAATAAATTAAACATAACTCCACACCAATACGGATAAACCACACCACGTAAACAACAAAACCAATAACCACAACCACATATAAATCATATAAACCACACCACAAGCAAATAGTTATTGAGAAAAATCCCTCAGGTAAGCTCCCCTTACCTCTTGAAGGCTCGAACTAACGGTTTCAAATAATCTCCCGATTTGATCCGGCTTCCTCCGTCGGCTTTAGGTCAGACCAACCCGATCGATTCCTTCATAACGAATTGCAACCAAAATAAATCAAATCAAACAAAACATACTTGACTCATGGAGGTTAGGGTTCGGCTTCACCCAATTTTCTAGGTTAGGAAACTTAAAATTTGATTAACTTAGGGATTAATGATCCATAAGTAACTTAAACATGATTAAGCACTTAAACCAAGATTATGAACCAAGAACATGAACTAAAACTCATCTAGTTCCAAGAACTAGGGTTTCGGCCAAGGGCTGAGTTTGGGGTTAGAAATCTCTAAAATTTCTAAACTCTTGGATTTAATCAACATACAAAACCTAGAGTTAGATTCAAGTGTTACAAACAACTTTTGAATCATAAAACCAACAAGTGCTCATACCTAGGGTTTCGGTTTTGATGAGATCAATAGGTTAATGTTTGATTTTTGATCTTCTATATACTTGAATACAAGAACTATCAAGATATAATCATGAATCAAGACATGAAAATGAAACAAAACCTAAGAACACAAAGTTAACCTAGGTTCGGCCCAGTCCAGATTTTAGGGAAAGAAATTTCTCATGATCTTGTGCTTCTAGATGATGAAAATAGAGATGATTATAAGATCATAGCAATTGGTTTCATGTCAAAAGGATTTTCTAGAATTAGTTATGAATTTTTGAATCTAGTTCCATGAACTTTAAACAAGTGAAGAACATGTTGATCAAAGGCATAAACTCAAGAATCTTATGAAGAGAAAAGCTTAGAATAGCAAGATTAAGAGAGACTATCTCTTGATGATCAAAGAAAATGATGATTTGGATGATGTTCTTCAAGGTTTTCTTTTGGTGTTCTTAAGAAACTTAAGGAGAGAAGATGAACATAGTTAGGGTTTTAGAACAGTTTCAGTATTTTGGGTAGATCTCTCAACATACTTGTCCGTTTTGGATGATCTTTATGTCGTTGGAAAGAAGAGAAAAGATTAACAACTTTCATGCTGGAAGTTTTTCGAGATTCAAAATAGAAACTGGTCAGAATTGCCAATCAAAATCTGGCGAATTATGAGCTCCAAAGAACATGAAAATGGAAAAATGCCTTAAGGAAGAAGATAACATATTTAAATGAACAAAAAACCCAAACTTAACGAAGAAGGCATTGGAGCCGTGAGGATGGGGCAAGGTTTGGTCAACTTGTTCAATGGCAATTGTTAGAAATTGTCATAAAAAGACAAGGGCATTTTGGTCATTTCATAGGAAAATTTAATGTTGCCATAAATGTGCCATTATGGCCATTTATGATAGGATAAACTCGTCATAAATGCTTGTCAAGTCGGTCAATTCAATGTCTCTGCTCGTTGCCGACTTCCGATTCATCGACTCAGGCTCTGCCTGGAGACATCTCGACGTATAGGCCCGCAACAAATATAATATTTTAATTTTTTTTACCAAAATTTTCAAAACTTCCAGTATCGTAGTAAATATGATAAAAACATTTTTCATCTCATTCACGATTCAAAATTAGGTCTTACGAGCGATGAAACTTTTCTTGTCGGTGAAAACCTGACCTTGAAGCCGGCTTCAAATCTGAATTTTCAACCAAAAACTTCCCCGTAGCCTTATAAAAATAAGTATAACAAGGAAATGACCTTGGTTTATACAAAATCATTTTCTCTGTCTCGGATACAAATATATATTTATATATTTATTATCGATATTCTGACAACGAGAAAATCGGGGTGTTACAAGTGTCGTAGGCATTGGTAGTAGTTGGAGGCTTTGTTTTGAGTGGTCCGTTAGTCTTGGCTTTTGAGCTTTTCTTTTGAGTTTAGATTCCCAGATTCCCATTCCCAGTTGGTGTTTTATTTACCTCATCTTCTCAGTTATGTTTCAGTTATGTTTTCGTTTCTGTTGGCCATATTGATTAAGGCCGTGGTGTAATGTTAAAACCTAAGACCTTTCGAGGCAATATTATATGTATGTATCTGTTGTCGTTTTCAAGTTGTGAGTTTCTTTACCTTTTACTTCTTTTCTTTAAAGAAAAAAAAATTAAGTACCTTTTTGGTAACCTTGTGTATGTTGAATAATCTTTTTCCGAAAGCGACCAGCATTTAAACGAGCATTTTTCCACAAAAAGGGTAACCATGTGATGACCAAGTTAAGGTGTCACAACTGAAGTTAAAAGGTTCACTTTTAACGTCAGTTGTTTAAAGAACTGCCGTTAAAAGTGGCTCACAAAAAAATCAATCACCTTTTACTTGATGTTAAAAGAAGCTGAAGTTAAAGGTTCACTTTTAACGTCGATTGTTTAAACAACTGGCGTTGAAAATGGCTCACTAGAAAATCAATCACCTTTTACTTGATTGTTAAAAGAACTGAAGTTAAAGGTTCACTTTCGTCGAGTTTTTAAAGAACGGCGTTGAAAGTAACTCACTAGAAAATCAATCACCTTTTACTTGATTGTTAAAAGAACGAAGTTAAAGGTTCACTTTAACGTCGGTTTTTAAAGAACGGCGTTAAAGTGGCTCACTAAAAAATCAATCACCTTTTAAAAAACCTTTTAACGTCGATTGTTTAAAGAACCGGCGTTAAAAGTGGCTCACTAGAAAATCAATCACCTTTTACTTGATTGTTAAAAGAACTGAAGTTAAAGGTTCACTTTAACGTCGATTGTTTAAGAAGCGGCGTTAAAAGTGGCTCACAAAAAAATCAATCACCTTTTACTTGATTTGTTAAAAGAGCGAAGTTAAAAGGTTCACTTTACGTCGATTGTTTAAAGAACGGGCGTTAAAAGTGACTCACTAAAAAATCAATCACCTTTTACTTGATTGTTAAAAGAACTAAAGTTAAAGGGTTCACTTTAATGTCGAGGTGTTTAAAGAAGCGGCGTTAAAAGTGGCTCACTAAAAAACAATCACCTTTTACTTGATTGTTAATAGAACTGAAGTTAAAAGTTCACTGTACGTCGATTGTTTAAAGAAGCGGCGTTAAAAGTGGCTCACTAAAAATCAATCACCTTTTACTTGATTGTTAAAAGGACAAAAGTTAAAGGTTCAGTTTTAATGTCACTTGTTTAAGTATCTGACGTTAAAAGTGGCTCACTAAAAAATCAATCACCTTTTACTTCATTTGTTAAAAGAACTGAAGTTAGATGGTTCACTTTTAACATCAATTGTTTAAAGAAGCGATGTTAAAAGTGGCTCACTAAAACATCAATCACCTTTTACTTGATTTTTAAAAGACTGAAGTTAAAGGTTCACTTTTAATGTCGATTGTTTAAGAAGCGGCGTTAAAAGTGACTCACTAAAAATCAATCACCTTTTACTTGAGTTGTTAAAAGACTGAAGTTAAAGGTTCACTTTAACGTCGGTTGTTTAAAAGCGTTAAAGTTTTAAAAATCAATCACCTTTTACTTGAGGTTGTTTAAGAAGCGGCGTTAAAAGTGGCTCACTAGAAAATCAATCACCTTTTACTTGGTTGTTAAAAGACGAAGTTAAAGGTTCACGTCGATTGTTTAAGAAGCGGCGTTAAAAGTGGCTCACTAGAAAATCAATCACCTTTTACTTGATTTGTTAAAAGAACTGAAGTTAAAGGTTCACTTTACGTCGAGTGTTTAAAGAAGCGGCGTTAAAAGTGGCTCACTAAAAAATCAATCACCTTTTACTTGAGTTGTTAAAAGAACGAAGTTAAAGGTTCACTTTTAACGTCGATTGTTTAAAGGCTGGCGTTAAAAGTGACTCACTAAAAAATCAATCACCTTTTACTTGATTGTTAAAGCGAAGTTAAAGGTTCACTTCGTCGATTGTTTAAAGAACGGCGTTAAAAGTGGCTCACTAAAAAATCAATCACCTTTTACTTGATTGTTAAAAGAACTGAAGTTAAAGGTTCACTTTACGTCGATTGTTTAAGAAGCGGCGTTAAAAGTAGCTCACTAAAAAATCAATCACCTTTTACTTGATTGTTAAAAGAACGAAGTTAAAGGTTCACTTTCGTCGATTGTTTAAAGAAGCGGCGTTAAAAGTGGCTCACTAAAAAATCAATCACCTTTTACTTGATTGTTAAAAGAACGAAGTTAAAGGTTCACTTTAACGTCGTTGTTTAAGAGCGGCGTTAAAAGTGGCTCACTAAAAATCAATCACCTTTTACTTGATTGTTAAAGACGAAGTTAAAGGTTCACTTTAATGTCATTGTTTAAGAGCGACGTTAAAGTTGCTCACTATAAAATCAATCACCTTTTACTTCATTTGTTAAAAGAAAGTTAAAGGTTCACTTTAACGTCGTTGTTTAACGGCGTTAAAAGTTCACTAAAAAATCAATCACCTTTTACTTGATTGTTAAAAACCGTACGTTAAAAGTGGCTCACTAAAAATCAATCACCTTTTACTTGATTGTTAAAGACTGAAGTTAAAGGTTCACTTACGTCGATTGTTTAAAGAACGGCGTTAAAAGTGGCTCACTAAAAATCAATCACCTTTTACTTGATTGTTAAAAGACTGAAGTTAAAGGTTCACTTCGTCGGTTGTTTAAGCTAACGTTAAAGTGGCTCACTAAAAAATCAATCACCTTTTACTTGATTTGTTAAAGCTGAAGTTAAAGGTTCACTGCGTCAGTGTTTAAAGCGGCGTTAAAGTTTAACTCCCTTCTTTGGTACTGAAAATCAATCACCTTTTACTTGTTGTTAAAGACTGAAGTTAAAGGTTCACTTTTAACGTCGATTGTTTAAATAACTGGCGTTAAAAGTGGCTCACTAAAAAATCAATCACCTTTTACTTGATTGTTAAAAGAACTGAAGTTAAAGGTTCACTTTAACGTCGGTTGTTTAAAGAACGGCGTTAAAAGTGGCTCACTAAAAAATCAATCACCTTTTACTTGATTGTTAAAAGAACTGAAGTTAAAGGTTCACTTTACGTCGGTTGTTTAAAGAAGCGGCGTTAAAAGTGGCTCACTAAAAAATCAATCACCTTTTACTTGATTGTTAAAAGAACTGAAGTTAAAGGTTCACTTACGTCGGTTGTTTAAAGCGGCGTTAAAGTGGCTCACTAAAAAAATCAATCACCTTTTACTTGATTTGTTAAAAGAACTGAAGTTAAAAGGTTCACTTTTAACGACAGTTGTTTAAAGAACTGACGTTAAAAGTGACTCACTAGAAAATCAATCACCTTTTACTTGAGATGTTAAAAGAACTGACGAGTTTCACTTTTAACGTCGGTTGTTTAAAGAACAGACGTTGAAAGTGGCTCACTAAAAAATAAATCACCCTTTACTTCAGTTGTTAAAAGAACTAAAGCTGAAAGGTTCACTTTTAACGTCAGTTGTTTAAAGAACTGGCGTTAAAATTGGATCACAAAAAAATCAATCACCTTTTACTTCAGTTGTTAAAAGAACTGAAGTTAAAAGGTTCACTTTTAACGTCAGTTGTTTAAAGAACGGGCGTTAAAAGTGGCTCACTAAAAATCAATCACCTTTTACTTGATTGTTAAAGAACATAAGTTAAAGGTTCACTTTTAATGTCACTTGTTTAAAGAAGCGGCGTTAAATGTGGCTCACTAAAAAATCAATCACCTTTTACTTGATTTGTTAAAAGACTGAAGTTAAAGGTTCACTTTTAACGTCGATTGTTAGAAGAACTCACGTTAAAAGTGGCTCACTAAAAAATCAATCACCTTTTACTTGATTTTTAAAGACTGAAGTTAAAGGTTCACTTTTCGTCGGTTTTTAAGAGCGGCGTTAAAAGTGGCTCACTAAAAAATCAATGACCTTTTACTTGGGTTGTTAATATATCGTAAGTTATAAGGTTCACTTTTACGTCGGTTGTTTAAAGAACTGACGTTAAAAGTGGCTCACTAGAAAATCAATCACCTTTTACTTCAGTTGTTAAAAGAACTGAAGTTAAAAGGTTCACTTTGAACGTCAGTTTTTTAAAGAAGTGACGTTAAAAGTGGCTCACTAAAAAATCAATCACCCTTTACTTCAGTAGTTAAAAGGACTGAAGTTAAAAGGTTCACTTTTAACGTCAGTTGTTTAAAGAACTGACGTTAAAAGTGGCTCACTAAAAAATCAATCACCTTTTACTTCAGTTGTTAAAAGAACTGACGTTGAAAGTGGCTCACTAGAATATCAATCACCTTTTACTTCAGTTGTTAAATGAACTGAAGTTAAAAGGTTCACTTTTAACGTCAGTTGTTTAAATAACTGACATTAAAAGTGGCTCACTAAAAATCAATCACCTTTTACTTCAGTTGTTAAAAGAACCGAAGTAACACCACAGTTTTGTGTGCTTAATTATTAGTAAATGCATGCTTTAATGTATTTAATTGTGATAAAATCCAGAGGATGATTTTATTTTAAATAAAATCATTTTCTTGTGTTATTTTTCTGTATGAAGTCACGATGTAAAATTTTGGGTATAAAATTCGAGACGGCAGTAGATGCAGGTTTTCAAAGCGATCTGAGTTTCTTGAGCTAGAGACCTAATATTGACTCGTGAGCAGGAGGCGATTAGTGTTTTTTTATGTTTTTGTGGGTTTGGAGTGTTTTGAGAAATCTTGTTGGGGCCGAATTTCGAGTATTACCGGGCGAATCGTCGGGAAATACGATCGGGAAATTCATCCGGTGAATGTTGGAGCGAGCAAAAATGGAGTAGATTGGCTGATGTGAAGGCTATGACATAGGCATGTCCATGGCCATACCTTCCTTACACCAATCAAGTCAAATCACCATACTTTCTTACACACACCTTACCTACACCATACCTCCTTTCTTCTCAACCAAGTCAAGCTCTTCTCTCCCCTCAATCTACCCCAAAACTGCGCCCTCCCCTCTCTCTTTCCTTCTTCTATTTAAGTTTCAAAGTGTAACCATTTCACACTTTTGCTTCCTTTCACAAAAACACTTTTTTCAACTATTCATCTTCTTCTTCACACAACTAAAGGTACCATTTTTACTAAGTTTTTCAAGTTGTGTTCTTCATCAAAGTTGTTCATATTGGTAAGGGTAATGTCCCTATACCATTTGTTTTTCAAGTTTTGGCTTTATTTTCATAGTTGATGTTTTGAGTTCATAATATGCTTTTAAACTTCAAAAAATTCTCAAAAATTGTAGAAAACTCCGATTGAGGTGAAACCAATTTCTATATTCTTATTTTTACTTCCTCTACAACATACTAAAATCTTGTGGAAAAAAAAAATCTCGAACACCATTTTCTGTACTGGACAGAATCTATGTCTTTTGTGCCATATGAGTTTTGTTTCATCTTTGCTTGGTTAAGCTTGTGTTTGAGTGTTATTCCAACATGATCATGACCAAGAGCTCCTATGTACATAAGGATGCTAGGTTTAAGTGATTGGAAAAGTTTAGAAACTTTTATGTATTTTCATGAAAAAGTGAAAACTCTAAGTGTTTTGTTATATGTACTTTGAGGTTTTTCCAAAGTGATCATGGATTTGGGCTCCTTGATGTATAAGGATGCTAGATCCAAGAGATTGGAAAGTTTGAAAACCTCTAACCCTCATTTTTACTCAAGGCCGAATGGTAGTGTTTCTGGCCTAGGGTATTTGATTTTTTCATTTTTCCAAAATGATCAAGGTTTTAGGCTCCTTACTAGGTATGGATGCTAACCTAAAGAGATTGGAAAATTTAGAACATCCTAACCTATTTTAGAGGATGGAAACCAAAACCCTAAGTTGATGACTTAGTGGGATTCTTGATTCAAACTTGTTAAACTTTTTGGTGTTTTAAGAACTCCTAGCACTTAAGGATCATAAATCCATAAGTTGCATGATTTTTGAAACCTTAATCCAAAACCATTGTTGTAAACCGAACCTATGCCTTGTGGCTAGTGTTCTTTGATTAAAAATCTAACCTATGGTTTCATGTGTGTAACCTTAGATTCATTCTGCGTGGACGTTCGTGATCCTTAGTTTTCGTAGTCAGAACCCTTATCGTCTTTTGAGGTAAGAGGGGATTTCGAAAGATATTCAATAAGCTGTATGCATGTGTGTATTTGATTAATTGTTTACTTGACTGTTATTGAGTTCTTTGGATTATACGAAATGTTATGCTATTATATGAAGTTGAACTATATCGTTATATATGTTGAGATGTATAACTACGATGAACTGTGATATTGGCATTGAGCTGTGAATATATATATGTGTACATACTCTTTTGTTGTTTGAAGTTTGCTAAGCCGGACGTGTGTGCATGCTCAATCATTAATAAGGATTAAAAACCTTAATAAGCTTTGAAGATGAAAGGATGGGTGTTCTTTTCCAAAAAGCTTGAATGTTTAAAAGTACTTGTTTTATGTGACAATATAGTTTTAGTGATTTCTAGAATGCAAGAGAAAAACCCTTTTCGAACTATGTGTTTTAAGTGAAAACTTTCGAAAATATTTTACAATATCTATTGGGGATTTTCAAAGTTAAAAGTGTTTCAAAAACGTTTTATAAAGGATTTTCAAAAGAAAAGGTTTTCACCCGAATGATTTAGAAACTTTTCGATAGCCAGACATAGGTTATCGGGCGTTCGATTTAGAAAACTGTTTTCGTCAAATGAAAGATAAGTACTAAAAGAATAGGAATCTAGGCGTGAGGCGTCGCCTCTAGTTTTCCATGCTTAGCACGTGATCTTGGATCGGTGTTAATTCGGGACCAGTAAAGTCCTATTCGTAATGTTATGGACTTCAAGTCAATTCGCGGAATCGAGGGCGAGTTCGTTACGATTTCCGTTGTTGTGGGCTATTGTCCTTAGCATGATAAGTAAAACATGACTAAAAGTATATTGATTTCCATTACCACAAACCTTGGCTGCGGCCCACGGTCTAGGTGTTGTGATTGAGCATTCGGTTTGTGTGTCCTATGTTTCTAAGTTTTCAAGTGATGGGGAAATAATGTTAAGTCATTAGCTTTGAGCTTTGTGGTGAGATATTTACACAAAGAAAAACCTTAAAAGGAAAGTTTTTATTCATATGCATTTCCCCAGCGGGCGTGCCTTTGCTTATTGAGGATACCCATGGGGTATCGAGAGTCGATCACATTGCTAGCTGTTTCGTTAAGGGCATGTGGCGTTGTCGACCAAGAGGCACAGTGCATCGGGATGCGGTGGCAACAGCCGGTGGGCGAGCTTGACCAACTCTATCTTCTCTAGTGATAACATGGTGTTGTGATCTCATGAGATTAGGATAGAGCCGATATTGAAGTGTCATGCACATTTTCAAAAACTGATTATGCGGGCTTGAGGACCCCTTGATATAACAACTTTGTTATATTATGATGATTATGCATGCTTTAAGCTGTTGATCTGATTTCGTGTTGCATGTATCATGTATATGGTTGTTGTGGGATATATCTTATGACGGTATCTCACTCTTGCATGTCTGTATGTTCTTTTATTTTCCTCGTCTCAGGGCATGCATATGCTTTAGATGGACCCTCTTGTCCCTCTTGTACACGAGGTCACACGGACGAGAGACTTTTGTGGGCCGAGCGAGTTGGGGTGGAGGATGGACGCGCGAATGCGACTACGGCTGACGTCACAGGGGCCAATCACTACTCACTGAAGCTAATATACATGGAGAGCCTGTTAGGAGGATCCACTCGGTGGAATCCGAGGAACGTGATTCTTCCACCGCCATGGTTGTACCTGAACACGCTACAAGAAGTCGGTCTACTTCACCCTCACGTTGAGCCTGCCCGAGCCGGAAGAGGAGGAGGAACCGATGGAGGAAGATCTGAAGAAGATCCCGAAGAGGATCTGAGGAGGAGCCTCGTGGCTGGTAGGCAGGCTGGTGGGATGAGGAGCTCGGGCGGGTTATCACCCTTTGGATATTGAGGAGGAGGATGTCCGTTGGATGACGGAGGAGAGGTGATTGACCGGGCGGGAGACTTCTTCTTGTAGGAGCGTTTGTGGTCACTCAGTGTGTTGTGACACCCTTACCCCAGGTCATCACATGGTTACCCATTTCTTGAAATAAAACTTAATTTGCTAGTTACTTTCGGAAAATAATGTTTTCTCAACGTCCATCTTTACAAAATATGGTGATAATTTTTTCCTTTTCCTTTTAACCTCATGATAACAACAACTTAATCAAATCACACTTAACAACACAATGTATAGAAATCTTACAACTATCTTTGCCTCATATATTTTCACACCTAAATCATAATCAGTATTACTCTCAAAACACAATATAACATAATAGGACCTAAGGTGGTCGTAACTAGCAAGCACTTCTGACCAATAGGAGCGGCCTGACATGCTTCCAACTCGACAACCTTCTTCTTCTTGTAGGGTTCATACCCCTTGTGCGTCTACGATATGGTTGTAAGGGTGAGGCGCCAATATACTGGTTTAACAAAATAACTAAATGCTCGCACAAAAGAAGACACACACACATATACATACACATCTCAATTATAGCATCCGAGTTTATCGGTGGGTTTCACACCCCCAAACATCAACATTTAAAACTATGCATGAACACTTCTATCCATCATCTAAACATTCACACTTAATCTCATGAGATATCTCCAACATTGTGATGAGTTGATCGGACTCGATAATTCTGAGGCCGCAGCCACGAGGCGCACGATCATAGACCTCGATCCCCAGACCCGCGATCCACAAACCCCACGATTCTGAGACCCTCGATCACAGAGCCTTGATCCGACAAACCCGCGATTCTGAACCGTAATCACAGACCCACGATCACGAGACCCACGATCACAGACCCGCGATCACAGAGACCCACGATCCACAGACCCACGGTCACGAGACACGCGGTCAAAATACGAGGCCCACAGACCATAGACACGCGATCCACGAGACACGCGATCAAAATACGAGGCCCTGACCATAGACACGCGATCAAAATACGAGCCACGTCTGCCAAATGCATGGAAAAACACTCTGTTCTTGACACTTTTCTTTGTGCTCAATCTTTCTTTGCGAAGCTCAAAATGGCTTACGACTCACACAGTTTTAACCATCTTTAAAACTTTTATTACAACCACGAGGACCTCCACGGTCAGGAGTGCTCGATCCACGACACCTCTCGTAGGTGCACCGGTCGGAGGTTCGTGGTAATAGAAAAACATCTTCAAATGTTTCAATATAGTATACCTCATGTATACAATATAGGCCCTCAAAGTCCAAATGGCTGAGTCCATCACAACACAGAACATTAGTACCCCGACGTCTCGGTTACTAAGTCAAGCTGTACTTTCAACACGGTGAAATCAACTTTTGATTCTCGAAATTCTTTTCCAAGGTAGAAATTCATTATAAAATCCTTAAGTCATAAACTTAGTTTTCACAAACCAAAGAGTCACTTGAGGTTTATTCTCCTCAAAATATGGACTGTCGTTTCAAAAATACTTACAGTCTACACTTTTCCAAATTTGCAGTCAAATATTATTTTGAAGGCTTTTTAATCCAAAACTTAACTTTTTCCACTTAATTAATTTTCTAAAATCATGATTAACTTATTTTCACCAATTACTTTTATAAAAGAATATTTTGTAATATTCCTGAATTTCATACGTAAAAATTAGCAGTGCAAAAATATTTTCACGGTCTCGCTCTCATTGTGACGTATAGGCCCACAACAAATATAATATTTTAATTTTTTTTACCAAAATTTTCAAAACTTCCATTATCGTAGTAAATATGATAAAAACATTTTTCATCTCGTTCACGACTCAAAATTAGGTCTTCTGAGCAGTAAACTTTTATTGTCAGTGAAAACACAAAAGCATGAGAATAGAACTTAAATCTGAATTTTCAACCAAAAACTTCCCCGTAGCCTTATAAAAATAAGTATAACAAGGAAATGACCTTGGTTTATCCAAAATCATTTTCTATGTCTCGGATAAAAATATATATTTATATATTTATTACTACGAAGCAGCGAAAATCGGGGTGTTACATTACTACCCCTCTTAAAATAATTTCGTCCTCGAAATTTCGAGACTCGAAGCTAAACAGTATTTTGTAACCTCGTCTTAACCTTAAGATTTTACATTGTCCTCCACATCACTTCATTCCTCTTATTCTATATTCCATAACACAATTCATTCTTATGGCATTTCTACATATCCGTACTATCCTCAAAATTTCATCAGAGTCTACCACACTTGAAAAAAAAAATCAAAACTTAATCACTTCTCTTATCAACATGGTTCCACGAAAACCTTATTCAAATCATCTAATTCTGAATATTATCACTCATACCAACAATATCTACACAGCACCACGTATCAACTCCTTACTCAAAATATTTAATCATAGTCTTAGTTTCTATTCATTATAATTCACTACTCCAATTTAATATGACCTCACATCTCATCCTCAAAATAACTTCATTGCATATCTTAATGCAATTAAACCAAAAGGGACTATATAGAATAGAATTATCTAACTCTTAGCTTTGAACTTTTCTAACAACTTAATTTTACTCAATAACTTCTCTTTTCCGCTCACGTTCAACTTAGGTAAAACTACCTAGACACCTTTCTATAATTCCTTACAATCACACGATTAAATCTCAGGAGATGATCTTGTTATCATTATCCCAGCTCCTTTAGCAAACTCTACCTCGATCATAACAAAATCTCACAGAAATCATTTTATTTCTTGATGTTAATTCTAGAAATTCTCAACTTACTAGTCACATTTACACCTCAATAAAAATCCACTAACCTCTTGTTGTACTTAGGTATTACACTTACTCTCCGCTAACCTTCTAAGGATCAATTCCTTTCTTCTTTATCCATCTAACTTAGGATGAAAAGCTGAACATTAACTTCAACTTGGATCTTAACACTAGATGTAACTTTGGCCCACACTCGAAGTAAGCCTTGCTCGAGAATGATGTTGGAAAATTCTTTATCACGTTGGATCGAGTCCTCGATACACGCCTCTGTTAGTTTTCCATTACACGGTGAACCTAAGCGGGTAAAAAGATGTTGACTTCATCAACCTACTCCCAATAATCTGAAAAGAGATTTTCAAGACAAGAATTTTCTTGATTTTGCTTTCTCAAGAAAGCACAAAGAATAATTTGATCAATCCGAAAGATACAAGTGTCAATATGTAAAAGATTCTTTAATAGGTTCGTGAGTGTAAAAATGCATAGCTAATACAAGTTTACAAACATGAGTCTAATAAAGTTTCTTCCTTCACAAGAACTTTACTACACAACAATTTAAAAGAACATCGGTCAGACCAAAATTTAAGTGGATCACTTCCACCAAAAGTAAAAGTGAATCGACTAAGTCTCATCAAGAAACTTCTATCATCAAGAATTCACATCTGTCGCATAACTCAAGAAATACTCATAATACATTCCCAAAGAAGTATGAAAATATTGAGGTGTCGAGACCAAAGTCAAGATAGATTTTAAATCAAGGTCAGAAATATGAATTTGGCACTGTACAAAATGTCTGCTATGATTGTCTAATACAACCATAGGAATTTGAAAAGCAATTTGTCCATAAGGAACAATTTTTCTGAATCCCGAGACCCTCATCTAAGGTTGAAGATTTAAATCTATTAGCCCAGGTTTCTCACAAGAACAACGGTCTTTTATGACACACTTAGTGTGGTCACCCTGAATCGGCACGATTTACGGTAGACTTAGTCAATCGCTCGGACACCACGAGCAGTTGATCTTTCCTCGTAAGTTGAGTTTATAGTACAAAGTCTTTAATAAGTCCTAACTCCCATCTGGTGGTAACTTGTTCTCAAGTCGATCCTTTGAATATATAACAACTCCTTGTGAGGAATCTGTAACACTTGGTACCTAAGTCTCTCATACTCCTCGTGATTCTTAGAGTAAACGAGAACATCATCAATGAAGATGATGACTAACTTATTGAGAAATGGACCAAAATTCCATTTCTTGAAGTCTAACAACTAACTTAGTTGGCGATATCCTACACAAAGCGGTTGAAATCTGACTAAATCTAGAAACTAGATCAATCGAGAAACTCAACATCCAATCGTCCGTACAAACTTGGGACATTCTCGAGAAAATTTTCCCCAACAACTTTCGATAACGGTGCCTTATTCAAATGTCTGATATCGTCCTAAGGGATAAACGAATGTATCAACATGAACATGAGTACCCTTTACTAAACATGGGTTCTCACAAGGTCTCAACCCAATCAGAACCCACCAAAACATAATAATTGTCATAATGACCAATTGAATAGTTGAAAACACACAATCCATCGAAACAAAGTATGAATTGCACCCGAATTAAAATAGTATAGTTAAGAGATTACCGTCCTAATTTGAAGTCTTAGCGTTCCACGCATGAAAACCTCTACCATGGCAATCGCTTATTTGCTCTGGTATTATTGACATAGGTCCATGCTTTGGTGCATTGCAATCCCTTGCCAAATGTCCCACTTGATTACAATTGAAACACCTAGTCCCCTTTTCAGGGCAAGTATTCATCATGTGATTTGGATCCCCACACCTGTAGCACCTTTTAAGTTGACCTTGACTTTGGTTCGTTTGGCCACCACTCCCCGATGCAACAAAATTCGAATGATGTTGTTGTCGATTCTGGTCATTTCTGGTGATCGGAAATAAGGTTTTCTCTGCACTTGCTTTTCTCCCCGATTCTCAGTTGATCCTTGGATCTAGTGGGTCCTCAACATTTCCCTTATCATTTCTTCCTTTCCTCATCTGCTCGATCTTGAGCTCATTTCGACCAAAGCTTGAAAAGTTCGAAGTTGCAGAGGTAAAACAGTTTCCTTAATCTCAAACCTTAAGCCCGCTTCACACCTCTCACATTTCCAGCTTTCATTTGGTAGTGCTTGAAAGAAACAGAAGTATTTGGCAAGAGATTCAAACTTAGCTGCATACTCTCCCACAAACATGTCTTGTTGTTGTAATCCTAGAAATTCCACCTCTTTCTCGATCCTAGCACTCTCCAGAAAATACTTATCCATGAATGCAGTTCGAAAAACGTTCCAAGTAATGTCTTGATGATCAGCCTCTAACAGTAGCCTGGCACCTTTCCACCAATACTCGCGTCTCCTACTACGGTGGGAAAGCAGCATAAGTGACCCTCACGTCTGCCGGCGTGACCACCAACTCAAAAATTTTCTCCAGCTCCTGAATCCATAAATCAGCTTTCTCATGATCAACATCCCCACCAACCTGTGACCACCAAACTAGCCTTGCCTTCCGCGACTTCGGTTACGAGCATTCATAGATGCGGTTTGGTTGGCAATTCTTCTTGCCACATGTTCCATGCTTTGAGCCGCATAATCCCTCCTTCTTCGTACTCCTCATTCATGTTACCACAACCGCCAACACGTCCACCTCTATGGCCTCTTCCTCGGCCGCGTCCACGTCCACCTTAGTGCGGGTTCCATAAGCCGACACATAGAACAAAATCGGTTAGACGCAGACGAGAAAATGAAAGCGTGCATTGGTGTATTAACACACATTACTTCTAAGTAATTCAAACAAAACTTAACTCGGAGAAAACACAACGTCAACACAACAGACCTATTCCCCAAAGATCCGAAAGACTCGACCAGCTCACGATACCACTAATGTGACACCCTTACCCCGTCATCACATGGTTACCCATTTATTGAAATAAAACTTAATTTCCTTGGTTACTTTCGGAAAATAATGTTTTCTCAGCGTCCATCTTTACAAAATATGGTGATAATTTTTTTCCTTTTCCTTTTAACCTCATGATAACAACAACTTAATCAAATCACACTTAACAACACAATGTATAGAAATCTTACAACTATCTTGCCTCATATATTTTCATACCTAAATCATAATCGGTATTACTCTCAAAACACAATATAACATAATAGGACCTAAGCTGGTCGTAACTAGCGACACTACTGACCAATAGGAGCGGCCTGACACGCTTCCAACTCGGAGCCTTCTTCTTCTTGTAGGGTTCATACCCCTTGTGCGTCTACGATATGGTTGTAAGGGTGAGGCACAATATATGGATTTAACAAAATAACTAAATGCTCGTACAAAAGAAGACACATACACATATACATACACATCTCAATTATAGCATCCAGTTTATCAGTGGGTTTCACACCCCAAACATCAACATTGAAAACTATGCATGAACACTTCTATCCATCATCTAAACATTCACACTTAATCTCATGAGATATCTCCAACATTGTGATGAGTTGATCAGACTCGATAGTTACAAGCCCGCAGCCCACAAGCGCCTGATCCACGGACCCTCGATCCACGAGACCCATGATCACAAACCCGCGATTCTGACCCTCAATCACGGACGCCTTGATCACAAACCCGCGATTCTGAGACCCGCGATCACAGACCCATGATCACAAGACCCACGATCCACGAGACCCACGATCACAGAACCCGCGATCACAGACCCACGATCACAGACCCACGATCACGAACACGCGGTCAAAATACAGGCCCACAGCCATAGACACGCGCGATCACGAGACACGCGGTCAAAATACAGAGCCCACGTCCATAGACCACCATTTGTCAAAATACAGGCACGTCTGCCAAATGCATGGAAAAACACTCTGTTCTTGACACTTTTCTTTGTGCTCAATATTTCTTTGCCGAAGCTCAAAATGGCTTACGACTCACACAGTTTTAACCATTTTTAAAACTTTTATTACAACACAGGACCTCACAGTCCGAGTGCTCAATCACGACACCTCTCGACCGATGCACCAATCAGAGGTTCGTGGTAATAGAAAACATCTTCAAATGTTTCAATATAGTATACCTCATGTATACAATATAGGCCCTCAAAGTCCAAATGACTGAGTCCATCACAACACAGAACATTAGTACCCCGACGTCTCGGTTACTAAGTCCAACTGTACTTTCAACACGGTGAAATCAACTTTTGATTCTCAGAAATTCTTTTCCAAGGTAGAAATTCATTATAAAATCCTTAAGTCATAAACGTAGTTTTTCACAAACCAAAGAGTCACTTGAGGTTTATTCTCCTCAAAATATGCACTGTCGTTTAAAAAATACTTGCCGTCTACACTTTTCCAAATTTGCCGTCAAATATTATTTTGAAGGCTTTTTAAGCCAAAACTTAACTTTTTCCACTTAATTAATTTTCTAAAATCATGATTAACTTATTTTCACCAATTACTTTTATAAAAGAATATTTTGTAATATTCCTGAATTTCATACGTAAAAATTAGCAGTGCAAAAATATTTTCACGGTTTCGCTCTCATTGTGACTCATAAATTACTTTTACACAAATAAATTATTAAAATAATAATATTTCTCAAAACTCATTATTTTTCCAAAATAATATTTTTCCACCACTATTATATTCCAACATTTACCATAAAACATTGAATATAATTTACACAGCTTATTAAAGCTTTTATCCGATTAACTTTAATTGAGCAACGACCAGCTGTCGGGCTTCTCACACATCAACCAACGGTTATATCACGAGATATTTCCCGAGGCAGATCATGCATCATAGCGGTATAATATACAATTGCAAATAATTAAATAAATTAAACATAACTCCACGCCAATACGCGGATAAACCACACCACGTAAACAACAAAACCAATAACCACAACCACATATAAATCATATAAACCACACCACAAGCAAATAGTTATTGAGAAAAATCCCTCGGGTAAGCTCCCCTTACCTCTTGAAGGCTCGAACTAACGGTTTCAAATAATCTCCGATTTGATCCGGCTTCCTCCGTCGGCTTTAGGTCAGACCAACCCGATCGATTCCTTCATAGCAATTGCAACCAAAATAAATCAAATCAAACAAAACATACTTGACTCATGGAGGTTAGGGTTCGGCTTCACCCAATTTTCTAGGTTAGGAAACTTAAAATTTGATTAACTTAGGGATTAATGATCCATAAGTAACTTAAACATGATTAAGCACTTAAACCAAGATTATGAACCAAGAACATGAACTAAAACTCATCTAGTTCCAAGAACTAGGGTTTCGTCCAAGGGCTGAGTTTGGGGTTAGAAATCTCTAAAATTTCTAAACTCTTGGATTTAATCAACATACAAAACCTAGAGTTAGATTCAAGTGTTACAAACAACTTTTGAATCATAAAACCAACAAGTGCTCATACCTAGGGTTTCGGTTTTGATGAGATCAATAGGTTAATGTTTGATTTTTGATCTTCTATATACTTGAATACAAGAACTATCAAGATATAATCATGAATCAAGACATGAAAATGAAACAAAACCTAAGAACACAAAGTTAACCTAGGTTCGGCCCAGTCCAGATTTTAGGGAAAGAAATTTCTCATGATCTTGTGCTTCTAGATGATGAAAATAGAGATGATTATAAGATCATAGCAATTGGTTTCATGTCAAAGGATTTTCTAGAATTAGTTATGAATTTTTGAATCTAGTTCCATGAACTTTAAACAAGTGAAGAACATGTTGATCAAAGGCATAAACTCAAGAATCTTATGAAGAGAAAAGCTTAGAATAGCAAGATTAAGAGAGACTACCTCTTGATGATCAAAGAAAATGATGATTTGGATGATGTTCTTCAAGGTTTTCTTTTGGTGTTCTTAAGAAACTTAAGGGAGAAGATGAACATAGTTAGGGTTTTAGAACAGTTTCAGTATTTTGGGTAGATCTCTCAACATACTTGTCCGTTTTGGATGATCTTTATGTCGTTGGAAAGAAGAGAGAAAGATTAACAACTTTCATGCTGGAAGTTTTTCGAGATTCAAAATAGAAACTGGTCAGAATTGCCAATCAAAATCTGGCGAATTATGAGCTCCAAAGAACATGAAAATGGAAAAATGCCTTAAGGAAGAAGATAACATATTTAAATGAACAAAAAACCCAAACTTAACGAAGAAGGCATTGGAGCCGTGAGGATGGGGCAAGGTTTGGTCAACTTGTTCAATGGCAATTGTTAGAAATTGTCATAAAAAGACAAGGGCATTTTGGTCATTTCATAGGAAAATTTAATGTTGCCATAAATGTGCCATTATGGCCATTTATGATAGGATAAACTCGTCATAAATGCTTGTCAAGTCGGTCAATTCAATGTCTCTGCTACGTTGCCGACTTCCCGATTCATCTGACTCGAGGCTCTGCACAGAGACATCTCGGCGTATAGGCCATGACAAATATAATATTTTAATTTTTTCCCAAAATTTTCAAAACTTCGAGTATCGTAGTAAATATGATAAAAACATTTTTCATCTCATTCACGACTCAAAATTAGGTCTTACGCGATAAACTTTTCTTGTCGGTGAAAACCTGAAAACCTTGAGGCAGGCTTAATCTGAGATTTTCATCCAAAAACTTCCCCGTATCCTTATATAATTAAGTATAACAAGTATTTGACATTGGTTTATACAAATTCATTTTCTCTGTCTCGGATTAAAATATATATTTATATATTTATTATCGATATTCTGAACGGCTGAAAATCGGGGTGTTACAAGTGTCGAGCAAGTAGTGATGTTCAAAATCAATCACCTTTTACTTGTATGTTAAAACCTAAGAATTTCGAGGCAATATTAATGTATTGTATAAGTAGCGTTTTAAAAGTTGTCAGTAAAAATCAATCACCTTTTACTTCTTTTCTTTAAAGAAAAAAAAGTTAAAGTTCACTTTTTGGTAACCTGTTGTTTAAATAATCGTTAAAAGTGGCTCACCAAAAAATCAATCACCTTTTTATTGATTTGTTAAAAGGCCGTTAAAGCACAACGAAGTTAAAAGGTTCACTTTTAACGTTGTTTAAAAGCTGACGTTAAAAGTGGCTCACTAAAAAATCAATCACCTTTTACTTGATTTGTTAAAAGAACTGAAGTTAAAGGTTCACTTTTAACGTCGATTGTTTAAAAAGCGGCGTTAGTAAAAATTGAAATGGTTAAAATCAATCACCTTTTACTTGATTGTTAAAAGAACTGAAGTTAAAGGTTCACTTTTACGTCGGTTGTTTAAAGAAGCGGCGTTAAAAGTGGCTCACTAAAAAATCAATCACCTTTTACTTGATTGTTAAAGGCTGAAGTTAAAGGTTCACTTTAACGTCGATTGTTTAAAAGCGGCGTTAAAAGTGGCTCACTAAAAATCAATCACCTTTTACTTGATGTTAAAAGAATTAAAGGTTCACTTAACGTCGGTTGTTTAAAGAGCGGCGTTAAAAGTAGCTCACTAAAAAATCAATCACCTTTTACTTGATTGTTAAAAGAAGCAAGTTAAAAGGTTCACTTTAACGTCGGTTGTTTAAGAAGCGGCGTTAAAAGTGGCTCACTAAAAAATCAATCACCTTTTACTTGATTGTTAAAAGAACGAAGTTAAAGGTTAATACGTCGATTGTTTAAAGAACGTAAAATCTCACTAAAAATCAATCACCTTTCTTCGATTGTTAAAGAAGTTAAGTTAATAAAATCAATCACCTTTTACTTGAGTGTTAAAGAACTTAAAGGTTCACTTTACGTCGTTGTTTAAAGTGGCGTTAAAAGTGGCTCACTAAAAATCAATCACCTTTTACTTGATTGTTAAAAGAACTGAAGTTAAAGTTCACTTTAACGTCGGTTGTTTAAAGAAGCGCGTTAAAAGTAGCTCACTAGAAATCAATCACCTTTTACTTGATTGTTAAAGAACTGAAGTTAAAAGGTTCACTTTCGTCGATTGTTTAAAGAAGCGGCGTTAAAAGTGGCTCACTAAAAAATCAATCACCTTTTACTTGATTGTTAAAGCGAAGTTAAAAGGTTCACTTTCGTCGGTTGTTTAAAGAAGCGGCGTTAAAAGTAGCTCACTAAAAAATCAATCACCTTTTACTTGATTGTTAAAAGACTGAAGTTAAAAGGTTCACTTTTCGTCGATTGTTTAAAGAAGCGGCGTTAAAAGTGGCTCACTAAAAAATCAATCACCTTTTACTTGATTGTTAAAGAAGCGAAGTTAAAAGGTTCACTGTCGTCGATTGTTTAAAGAAGCGGCGTTAAAAGTAGCTCACTAAAAAATCAATCACCTTTTACTTGATTGTTAAAGAACGAAGTTAAAAGTTCACTTTACGTCGATTGTTTAAAGAAGCGGCGTTAAAAGTGGCTCACTAAAAATCAATCACCTTTTACTTGATTTGTTAAAAGAACTGAAGTTAAAGGTTCACTTTACGTCGATTGTTTAAGGCGGCGTTAAAAGTGGCTCACTAAAAAATCAATCACCTTTTACTTAATTTGTTAAAATAAAGGAAGTTAAAAGGTTCACTGTCGATTGTTTAAAGAAGCGGCGTTAAAGTGGCTCACTAAAAAATCAATCACCTTTTACTTGATTGTTAAAAGAACGAAGTTAAAGGTTCACTTTTAACGTTAAAAGCGGCGTTAAAAGTAAATAAAAATCAATCACCTTTTACTTGATTGTTAAAAGAAGCTGAAGTTAAAGGTTCACTTACGTCGGTTGTTTAAAGAAGCGGCGTTAAAAGTGGCTCACTAAAAAATCAATCACCTTTTACTTGATTGTTAAAAGAACGAAGTTAAAGGTTCACTTTACGTCGATTGTTTAAAGAAGCGGCGTTAAAAGTGGCTCACTAAAAAATCAATCACCTTTTACTTGATTGTTAAAAGCTGAAGTTAAAGGTTCACTTAACGTCGATTGTTTAAAGAACGGCGTTAAAAGTGGCTCACTAAAAAATCAATCACCTTTTACTTGATTTGTTAAAAGAACGAAGTTAAAGGTTCACTTTAACGTCGATTGTTTAAGAAGCGGCGTTAAAAGTGGCTCACTAAAAAATCAATCACCTTTTACTTGATTGTTAAAAGAACGAAGTTAAAAGGTTCACTGTACGTCGATTGTTTAAAGACTGGCGTTAAAAGTGGCTCACTAAAAAATCAATCACCTTTTACTTGATTGTTAAAAGGCGAAGTTAAAGTTCACCCGTCGAGTGTTTAAAGCGGCGTTAAAGTGGCTCACTAAAAAATTCACCTTTTACTTGATTGTTAAAGCTAAGTTAAAGGTTCACTTCGTCGTTGTTTAAAGAAGCGGCGTTAAAGTAGCTCATAAAAAATCAATCACCTTTTACTTGATTTGTTAAAGACGAAGTTAAAGGTTCACTTCGTCGATTGTTTAAGAACTGGCGTTAAAAGTGGCTCACTAAAAAATCAATCACCTTTTACTTGATTGTTAAAAGAACGAAGTTAAAAGGTTCACTTTCGTCGAGTGTTTAAGGCGGCGTTAAAAGTGGCTCACTAAAAAATCAATCACCTTTTACTTGATTGTTAAAGAACTGAAGTTAAAGGTTCACTTCGTCGGTTGTTTAAAGAAGCGGCGTTAAAAGTGGCTCACTAAAAAATCAATCACCTTTTACTTGATTGTTAAAAGACTGAAGTTAAAGGTTCACTTAACGTCGATTGTTTAAAGAAGCGGCGTTAAAAGTGGCTCACTAAAATCAATCACCTTTTACTTGATTGTTAAAAGCGAAGTTAAAGGTTCACTCGTTGTTTAAGAAGCGGCGTTAAAAGTGGCTCACTAAAAAATCAATCACCTTTTACTTGATTGTTAAAAGAACTGAAAGGTTCACTAACGTCGTTTAAAGGTTAAAAGTAGCTCACTAAAAATCAATCACCTTTTGTTGTTAAAAGAAAGTTAAAAGCGTTAAAAATAGCACTAAAAAATCAATCACCTTTTACTTGTTGTTAAAGAACTGAAGTTAAAAGGTTCACTTTCGTCGATTGTTTAAAGAAGCAGCGTTAAAGTGGCTCACTAAAAAATCAATCACCTTTTACTTGATTGTTAAAAGCGAAGTTAAAAGGTTCACTTCGTCGATTGTTTAAAGAAGCAACGTTAAAAGTGGCTCACTAAAAAATCAATCACCTTTTACTTGATTGTTAAAAGACGAAGTTAAAGGTTCACTTTACGTCGATTGTTTAAGGCTGGCGTTAAAAGTGGCTCACTAAAAAATCAATCACCTTTTACTTGATTGTTAAAAGAAGCTGAAAAACTCGATTGTTTAAAGAAGGCGTTAAAAGTGGCTCACTAAAAATCAATCACCTTTTACTTGATTTGTTAAAGAACTGAAGTTAAAAGGTTCACTTTTAACGTCGATTGTTTAAAAAGCGCGTTAAAAGTGGCTCACTAAAAAATCAATCACCTTTTACTTGATTGTTAAAAGACTGAAGTTAAAAGGTTCACTTCGTCGATTGTTTAAGAAGCGGCGTTAAAAGTGGCTCACTAAAAAATCAATCACCTTTTACTTGATTGTTAAAAGCAAGTTAAAGGTTCACTTTTCGTCGGTTGTTTAAAGCGCGTTAAAAGTGGCTCACTAAAATCAATCACCTTTTACTTGATTGTTAAAGAACTGAAGTTAAAGGTTCACTTTCGTCGGTTGTTTAAGGAGCGGCGTTAAAAGTGGCTCACTAAAAAATCAATCACCTTTACTTGATTGTTAAAAGAACGAAGTTAAAGGTTCACTTTAACGTCGAGTGTTTAAAGGCGGCGTTAAAAGTGGCTCACTAAAAAATCAATCACCTTTTACTTGATTGTTAAAAGACTGAAGTTAAAAGGTTCACTTTCGTCGATTGTTTAAAGCTGCGTTAAAAGTGGCTCACTAAAAATCAATCACCTTTTACTTGGTTGTTAAAAGAAGCTAAAGTTAAAAGTTTGTTTAAGAGAAGCGTTAAAAGTGGCTCACTAAAAAATCAATCACCTTTTACTTGTTGTTAAAAGAACTGAAGTTAAAGGTTCACTTAACGTCGGTTGTTTAAAGAAGCGGCGTTAAAAGTGGCTCACTAAAAAATCAATCACCTTTTACTTGATTGTTAAAGCTGAAGTTAAAAGGTTCACTTAACGTCGATTGTTTAAAAGCTGGCGTTAAAAGTGGCTCACTAAAAAATCAATCACCTTTTACTTGATTGTTAAAGCGAAGTTAAAAGGTTCACTTTAACGTCGATTGTTTAAAGAACAGCGTTAAAAGTGGCTCACTAAAAAATCAATCACCTTTTACTTGATTGTTAAAGCGAAGTTAAAAGTTCACTTTTACGTCGGTTGTTTAAGAAGCGGCGTTAAAAGTGGCTCACTAAAAATCAATCACCTTTTACTTGATTGTTAAAAGAACTGAAGTTAAAGGTTCACTTTTAACGTCGAGTGTTTAAGGGCGGCGTTAAAAGTGGCTCACTAAAAAATCAATCACCTTTTACTTGATTGTTAAAGAACTGAAGTTAAAGGTTCACTTTCGTCGGTTGTTTAAAGAAGCGTTAAAAGTGGCTCACTAAAAATCAATCACCTTTACTTGATTTGTTAAAAAAGCTGAAGTTAAAGGTTCACTTTACGTCGATTGTTTAAGAGCGGCGTTAAAAGTGGCTCACTAAAAAATCAATCACCTTTTACTTGATTGTTAAAAGAACTGAAGTTAAAAGGTTCACTTAACGTCGATTGTTTAAAGAAGCGGCGTTAAAAGTGGCTCACTAAAAAATCAATCACCTTTTACTTGATTTGTTAAAAGACTGAAGTTAAAGGTTCACTTGTTTAAAGCAGCGGTAAAAGTGCTCCTAAAAATCAATCACCTTTTACTTGGTTTTTAAAAGAATGAAGTTAAAGGTCACTTTTACGTCGGTTGTTTAAAGGCGGTTAAAGTGGCTTTTAAAAAATCAATCATTTTACGTGTTAAAGCTGAAGTTAAAAGGTTCACTTTTAACGTCGTTGTTTAAAAGACGGCGTTAAAAGTGGCTCACTAAAAAATCAATCACCTTTTACTTGATTTGTTAAAAGAACTGAAGTTAAAGGTTCACTTTCGTCGGTTGTTTAAAAGCTGGCGTTAAAGTGGCTCACTAGAAAATCAATCACCTTTTACTTGATTGTTAAAAGACTGAAGTTAAAGGTTCACTTTCGTCGGTTGTTTAAAGAACGGCGTTAAAAGTGGCTCACTAAAATCAATCACCTTTTACTTGATTGTTAAAAGAACGAAGTTAAAGGTTCACTTTTCGTCGGTTGTTTAAGAGCTGGCGTTAAAAGTGGCTCACTAAAAAATCAATCACCTTTTACTTGATTGTTAAAGGACGAAGTTAAAGGTTCACTTTAACGTCGTTGTTTAAGAAGCGGCGTTAAAAGTAGCTCACTAAAAAATCAATCACCTTTTACTTGATTGTTAAAAGAACTGAAGTTAAAGGTTCACTTTAACGTCGGTTGTTTAAAGAGCGGCGTTAAAAGTGGCTCTAAAAAATCAATCACCTTTTACTTGATTGTTAAAAGAACTGAAGTTAAAGGTTCACTTTCGTCGGTTGTTTAAGGGCGTTAAAAGTGGCTCACTAAAAAATCAATCACCTTTTACTTGATTGTTAAAAAAAAGTTAAAAGGTTCACTACGTCGGTTGTTTAAGAGCGTTAAAAGTGGCTCACTAAAAAATCAATCACCTTTTACTTGATTTTAAAAAAACAAGTTAAAAGGTTCACTTTCGTCGATTGTTTAAAGGCGCGTTAAAAGTGGCTCACTAAAAAATCAATCACCTTTTACTTGATTTGTTAAAAGAACGAAGTTAAAGGTTCACTTTAACGTCGATTGTTTAAGAAGCGGCGTTAAAAGTGGCTCACTAAAAATCAATCACCTTTTACTTGATTGTTAAAAGAACTGAAGTTAAAAGGTTCACTTTAACGTCGGTTGTTTAAGAAGCTGGCGTTAAAAGTGGCTCACTAGAAAATCAATCACCTTTTACTTGATTTGTTAAAGCTGAAGTTAAAGGTTCACTTTTGTCGTTGTTTAAAGACGGCGTTAAAAGTGGCTCACTAAAAATCAATCACCTTTTACTTGATTGTTAAAAGAACTGAAGTTAAAAGGTTCACTTTACGTCGATTGTTTAAGACTGGCGTTAAAAGTGGCTCAAAAGAAATCAATCACCTTTTACTTGATTGTTAAAAGAACGAAGAAAGAAGTTCACTTTTAACGTCGATTGTTTAAAGAGCTGCGTTAAAAGTGGCTCACTAAAAATCAATCACCTTTTACTTGATTGTTAAAAGAACTGAAGTTAAAAGGTTCACTTTCGTCGATTGTTTAAAGCAGCGGCGTTAAAAGTGGCTCACTAAAAAATCAATCACCTTTTACTTGATTGTTAAAAGAACTGAAGTTAAAGGTTCACTTTCGTCGATTGTTTAAAGAGCGGCGTTAAAAGTGGCTCACTAAAATCAATCACCTTTTACTTGAGTTGTTAAAAGAACGAAGTTAAAAGGTTCACTTTTAACGTCGGTTGTTTAAAGAGCGACGTTAAAAGTAGCTCACTAAAAAAATCAATCACCTTTTACTTGATTTGTTAAATTGTTTAAAGAAGCTGACGTTAAAAGTGGCTCACTAAAAATCAATCACCTTTTACTTGATTTGTTAAAAGAACTGAAGTTAAAAGGTTCACTTACGTCGAGTTGTTTAAAGCTGGCGTTAAAAGTGCTCACTAAAAATCAATCACCTTTTACTTGATTGTTAAAAGAACGAAGTTAAAAGGTTCACTTTACGTCAGTTGTTTAAAAAGCAGCGTTAAAGTGGCTCACTAAAAAATCAATCACCTTTTACTTGATTGTTAAAAGACTGAAGTTAAAAGGTTCACTTTAACGTCGGTTGTTTAAAGCGTTAAAGTTGCTCACTAAAAATCAATCACATTTACTTGATTGTAAAGAACTTAATTTGCTGCTTTTCGGAAAATAATGTTTTCTCAATGTTCATCGTTTCAAAATATGGTGATAATTTTTTTCTTTTTAACCTTATAACAACAACAACGTAATCATAATTACATAATGTATAAAGTCATACTACTTTTACATCATGTTCTTCCCACCTAGATCGTTCATATTGGTTTATTCTCGCTACACCATTATATCAAAATAGGACCTAAGGCGGCAGGTGTAATAAGCAACAGTGACGAACCTCGACCTCTGACGCTTCTCCTTTTTGTAGAGATCTAATCCACTTGTCGACTACGATATGTTTGTAGGGTGAGGCAGCAATATATGGATTTAACAAAATAACTAAATGTTTCGCACAAAAGAAGACACATGCACGTATACATAAACATCTCAATTATAGCATCCGGTTTATCGGTGGGTTTCACACCCTGAACATCAGCATTGGAAAAACTATGCATGAACACTTCTATACATCATCTAAACATTCCACCTAATCTCATGAGATATCCAACTAAGTAATGAGTTGATCGAGACTCCCGGCACGCACCGGAGAACACCGAGGCACGCGGCCACAACCCAGAATACCAGGCACACAGCGACGACAGACAAAACACCGGGCCGTACGCGGCGAGGAAGCAGAATAAGGACCAGGACGACGCGGCAGAACAACGAACAGAGACGCGGGCGCACGGCAATGCATGCAAAACAATTTTGTTTCATTCTTTTCTTTGTGTTCAATCTTTCTTTGCCAAAGCTCAAAATGACTTCAGACCCACATAGTTTTAAAACACCCTTAAAACTTTTATTACAACAGGAACAACCTCAGGGTGGGTGCTCAAATCCGACACCTCTGGCCGTGCACGTCTTGGTTCGTGGTACTACAAAACATCTTCAATGTTTCAATACGGTATACCTCACGTTATGAGGTACAGGACCTCGAGTCAAATGACCTCGAGTCCATCACAACCACAGAACCTTGCACCCAGAGCGTCTCGAGGAGTTACTCAAGTCAGTGACTTTGCACGTAGGGTTGAATCAACTTTGACTTTGGAAATTCTTTTTCCAAGGTAGAAATTCATTATAAAATCCTTAAATTTTAAAACTTAGTTTTTCACAAACCAATGAGTCACTTGGGGGTTTATTCTCCTCAAAATAGACCCCTCTTAGTTCAAAAAATACTTCTTTGTCTACCACTTTTCCAAATTTCTTATCAAATATTATTTTTAAGGCTTTTTAAATAAAACTTAACTTTTTCCACTTAATTAATTTTCTAAAATCATGATTAACTTATTTTCACCAATTAATTTCATAAAAGAATATTTTGTAATATTAGGAATTTCTTACGTAAAAATTAGCGGTGTGAAATATTTTCCTGGTTTCATCTCATTGTGACTCATAAGTTACTTTTACACCAACAAATCATTAAAATAATAATATTTCTCAAAACTCATTATTTTTTAAAATAATATTTTCCACTATTATTATATTCCAACATTTCCCATAAAAGCGTTGAATATAATTTTCCACGGCTTATAAAGTTTTTATCGATTAATCGGTTGTGCTTGACCCCCCTGTCCGAAACTATCTCAAACAACAACTCACAAACAATATTCCACAACAATTATCATAATTATATCACCGGGAAGATTATGCATCATAGCACTATAATATACAACTGCAGATAATTAAATAAATTAAGAACGGATCAATCGGTATACGGATAAACAACACAACGTAAACAATATAAACAATTAATCACAGCCACATATAAATCATATCAACCACACTACAAGCAAATAGTTATTGAGAAAAATCCTCGGGTAAGCTCCCACCTTACCTCTCGAAGAACCAGCTTCCGATTTAAGACTTTGTCGTGAATGGGGAACAAATCAGCCCTTGCGTACCACGATAATCTAGTTTATCCTTCATTAAACATAATACTCAATCAACAAACAAACAACTAAATCAAGCCTAAATCCTACATGTTGGTTTCGGCCAAGGGCTGACTTTGGGGTTAGAAATCTCTAAAATTTCTAAACTCTTGGATTAATGATTCTAGTTACTTAAAACCCTAAATCAATGATCATTGTACAAAGTTGAAATTAAATCTTCCAATCCTCAAACAATTAAATTTCAGCCATGAAAACTAAATTAGCTTAGAGACCTTGATTCATTTCAAACAACATAGATCCAATACCTACATAACTTATAGATTGGATCATGTAAAGAAAATGAACAAAATCCTTCCCCCACCAAGACATAGGTTCGGCCTCTTTAGTTTTAACTAGGCACGAAAATTTATTTTATACACTCTTGGATCTTGAATATAGAGGGGATAATAGGATCATAGAAATTGGTTTCACATTTTTAGGATTTTTCTATGATTTACTATGATTTTCAAAGTTCTAGATCTAGAAATTGGAAAGGATGATCAAGGCTTTAAATCTGAAAGTAAATGAAGAACATGATGCTAAACAAGGAATATGAGAAAGGTTTACCTCTTGGAATCAAGAAATGAGCAAGAAATCTCCTACTTCCTTCACAAAATCAAGCTATGGCAACTTAGGAGTTTTAATGGAAAATGGCAAAGTTGATGAAGAAGATGAAGTACTCCTTAAATAGGTGTGAAGTTGGGCCTCTTGGCAGCCTTGAGGACGTGAGTTTCAAGGGCAAAAGGGTCAATATGCCAAAAATCCAAGGACAAAGGTGTAATCTTGCTTTAGGTTAATTTGTAATTAAAATCAACCATAAGGGCATAATGGTCATTTCCCCTAAAAAGTAATCATGACCATGAGGAGTCATCCGCATGACTCACCGCTGTGACTCATCATGATTTGACATCTGTTTATCGTTAGCGGGTCCGAAAATCCTGTTTTAAAACAAAATCGTTTGGTTTAGTATAGCGCTGCATAATATATTTTAATTCACTTTTTAAGTGAAAATTTTTAAAATAGCCAAAAGAAGTTGGAAACTTCATAAAAATCTTAATTGTTTCGTTCCAGCGAGTCAAAATTAGGTCATTTGAGCGGTAAAATCTTCTTTCTCGATAAATCGAGAACAGGGTTTCGATCTGAATTTTTGACCCAAAATTTCAAGTATACTTATAAAAATAAGTATGATATGAATATGACTTTGGTTTTCCAAAATCATTTTCTAAGTTTCAGATAAAAATATAAACATTTATTTTATATTTATCTGGATCTTAAGCGGAAAAATCGGGGTGTTACGGACTACCCTTCTTAAAAAATTCGTCCTCGAAATTTACGTGACATAAGCTAAACGGGAATGAAAGATCCGAAAGCCTTACTTTCTCACGAAAGTATATAAAAAAATTTCATCAATCTGCTAAGAATACAAGATGTTATGTGCATAAAGATTCTTTAACAAATTGGGGAAGTAAAAATGTATGATGGACACTTTTACAAACATGAATCTAAGAAGGTTTCTCCTTTCATAGAGCATAACAATTTTAAAGGATATCAATCCGATAAAATCTGTTGAGTCCTCCCCAATGGTAGAAGTAACTAGACTTAGTTCGAAGTTTTTGTTAAGAAGTGTCTATCTAGAACAAAATGGGGCAGTCAAACATACAAAATTTCCAGATGACCAATTGAATAGTTGGAATTTGAAGCGATCATATCATGATAATCACGAGAATAAGTAATTTCAACACATCCATACACAATCCATCGAAACAAGTATGAATTGTACCGAATTAAAATAGTATAGTTAAGAGGTTACCGTTATGGTTTGAAGTTTGATTCCCTTTCTTACTATACTCTACCCCGTAGTCTTTGGCTTGACAACATTGGTGTTATTAATGGTCGATCCACGCCTTGGTGCATTGCATTCCTTAGCCCAATGTCCCATTTGACCCACAGTTGAAACACTTAGCTCCCTTTGGTGCATTGCAATTCTTTGCTAAATGTCCCCTTGACCAGGTTGAAACACTTAGTTCCCCTCACAGGGGCAAGTATCAACATATGTCTTGTGTCTCCACGGTGAAACACGCTTCCCCACTTGGCTTGATTTTGATTATTTTGGCCACTACTCCCAATTGCAACAAAATTGAATGATGTTGTTGTATATTACATTCCCTGGTGGTCGGAAATAAGGTTTTCTTGCACTTCCTTTTCTCCACCCGATTCTCATATTGATCCTTGGATCTAGTGGGTCCTCAACATTTCCACTTCTCATTTCTTCCTTTCCTCGTCTGCTCAATCTTCGAGCTCATTTCGACTAAAGCTTGAAAAGTTCGAAGTTGCGGAGAGGTAAAACAGAACTCATTAATCTCAAACCTTAAGCCCTTGAACCCTCTCACATTTCCGGCTCTCGTTGGGTTGTGCTTGAAAAGCAAAGTATTTGGCAAGCGATTCAAACTTAGCGCATACTTTCTCCCACGGACATGTCTTGTTGTTGTAATCCCGAAATTCTTGTTCTTTCTCGATCCTAAGCTCTCGGGAAAATACTTGTCCATGAATGCAGTTGAAAAATGTTCGAGTAATTTCACGGTGATGGACTGCTGATTGTTGAACACCACTTCCGCGATACTCGCGTCTCTATCAATGGGAAAGCAGCATAAAGTAGCCCTAACCTGGGCGTGACTACCGACTCGAAGATTTTCTCCGGCTCCACGAATCCACAAATCAGCCTTCTCGGATCGCGCTTAGGACCAAGCGGCGGAAGGATTTTGACTTCACATAATCAAAGCCTTGCCTTCCGCAACTTGCGGTCCCGAGCAGTCATAAACTGCGGTTTGATTTACAATCGCCGCTGCCACATGTTCCATTGCTTGAGGCGCATAATCCATTCCTTCTTCATACTCCTCATTCATGCTACCACACGGCCCAACACGTCCACCTCTGCAGCCTCTTCCTCAGGCGTCTACCTCCTCGTCCACGTCCACCTACGTGCTTGGTTCCATGCCGGCACTGTAGAACAAAATCGGTTGGACCCATGACGAGAAAATGAAACGTGCATTGGTGTCTTAACACGTTACTTCTAAGAAGTAGTTCAAACAAAACTTAACTTTCGGAGAAAACACAGCGTCAACCTGAAGGACCTATTCCCCAAAGATCCAGAAAGACTCAACCGACTCTGATACCACTAATGTGACACCCCTAACTTCGGGTCATCACATGGTTACCGTTTCTGAAATAAAACTTAATTTGCTGGTTGCTTTCGGGAAAATAATGTTTTCTCAATGTTCATCCTTTCAAAATATGGTGATAATTTTTTCTTTTTAACCTTGTGACAGCAACAACGTAATCAAATCACAACTTAAATACATAATGTATATAAGTCATACAACTATCTGCCTCATATGTCTTCCACCTAGATCATTATCAGGTTTATTCTCTAAACCCAGTATATCAAAATAGGACCTAAGCTGGGTTGTAGCTAAGGACCTCATGGCCCAGGCCCGACCTGACATGCCTCGAACTATCTGACCTTCTCGCTTTTGTAGAGATCTCAATCCCATGTGCGACTTCGATATGTTTGTAAGGGGTGAGGCATCCAATATATGGATTTAACAAAATAACTAAATGCTCGCACAAAGAACCACGTGCACATATACATAAACATCTCAATTATCACATCTGATTTATCGGTGGGGTTCCCCCGAGCATCAACATTGGAAAAACTATGCATGAACACTTCTATGCATCATCTAAACATTCACACCTAATCTCATGAGATATCCCAATAAGTAATGAGTTGATCAGACTCCGGGCCGCAGCGGCGAACCCCGGGCACGCAGCCCGAACGGAATACGGGTACACCGCAGCCGGAACGACACCGAGGCACGCGGCGAGCAGAATACCAGGCACGCGGCGAACCACAACTACGTCTCATCATGCAAAACACTTTTGTTTCATTCTTTTCTTTGTGTTCAATCTTTCTTTTAAAGCTAAAATGACTTACGACCCATGTAGTTTTAAAACACCGCTTAAAACTTTTATTGCAACCTGAGGACCTCTGTCAGGAGTGCTCAATCCACGACACCTCTCGGCCGATGTACGGTCTTAGGTTCGTGGTACTACAAAACATCTTCAATGTTTCAATACGGTATACCTCACGTATCTGATGCAGGACCTCAAGTCCAAATGACCTCAAGTCCATCATGACCTGAGAACCTTAGCACCTAGGCGTCTCGGTTACTAAGTCCATCTACTTTCAACACGGTTGAATCAACTTTTGACTTTGAAATTCTTTTTTCAGGTAAAGAATTCATTATAAAATCCTTAAATTTTTAAAGCTTAGTTTTTCACAAACCAGTGAGCACTTGAGGTTTGTCTCCTCCAAAATGGCAACTCTAGTTTCAAAAATACTTCTTCTCTACCCTTTTCCAAATTTGTAGTCAAATATTATTTTAAGGCTTTTAAGCCAAAACTTAACTTTTCCATAATTAATTTTCTAAAATCTTGATTAACTTATTTTCACCAATTAATTTCATAAAAGAATATTTTGTAATATTAAGATTTCTTACGTAAAAATTAGCGGTCTGCGAAAATATTTTCAGTTTCGCTCTCATTGTGACTCGTAGATTACTTTTACCAGCAAATCATTAAAATAATAATATTTCTCAAAATCATTATTTTTCCAAAATAATATTTTCCTATTATTATATTCAACATTTCCCATAAAGCGTTGAATATAATTTTCCACGACTTATTAAAGTTTTTATCGATTAATCGGTTGTGCTTTGACCATCTTGGGCTTCTCAAACAACACTCACAAACAATATTCCCCGACAATTATCGTTAATTATATCACCGGGAAGATTAGCATCATAGCACTATAATATACAACTACAGATAATTAAATAAATTAAAAGCGGATCAATCAAGTTACAGATAAACAACACAACGTAAACAATATAAACAATTAATCACACTACATATAAATCATATCAACCACTGCAAGCAAATAGTTATTGAGAAAAATCCCTCGGGGTAAGCTCCTCTTACCTCTCGAAG
>JAUPTC010000228.1:0-71363 GCA_030762895.1 Sophora flavescens | reverse complement strand
ATAGTGGAAGATATCAAGAACTACAAATTTTTTTCCACGTATATTTAAAGAACTTTGAGTTCGACACCCCCAAATTTTGTTCTCACTTTTTTTCTTGGGTAAGTAACTCTGTCCTACCAAACTTTGTCAAATCAACTTTAGTACATCAACTAGTATATACATCCACACCCTCATGTTTAGATGATTAAACTTTTCGGGGATCACTTGGTTCTGGTCTGGAGGAAATTTTGTCGTGTCTAAGTTTCGAAAAGAGTCCAAACTTTTAGGAACTATGAGGAGGTTCCGACCTAAATTAAGGGGAATAGCGAGGCATTATTTTTTAATATTATATTTATTCTTTATAAGAAAATATTTTACATAATTTTAAGATTATATTAATACATTTTGCTTTCTTCACTCATATACTTTTATATTATATCATCTCATTAATTTTACATATGTATCATACCTTAACCTACAAGATGTAAGTTGTTCTCATATAATATGTATATGTTTCATGTAGGAAGGGTTTTTCACGTGGTAAATTCTTGGATAGATGATATATTATACTCAAATTGTGTATACCAGTATAAGAAATCAACAACTCCCGATTTTCACTGCTTTCCAAATAATCAAATTTAACGATTATTTAATATATTTACATGCAGGACAGAAAATTATCTTACCAAATGAGTCACCACCAACTTACTGAATGTAGCTACGACAAATTTTGTTGAACACTGCCAACCTCCTACTTCAATATTTTCAACGTGGCTGAAAAAGATATTTATACTGCTCAAAAGACCAATTTAATTCACAATTTAAAGATTTAAGATTTATTTTATTTCCTACAATTGTGGTATTTTTTAGAATATTTCGGAAAAAATGAAATAATATACGCTTTACGGGCTTAAATACGTGAATCGGGGCGAAACTGCATTAGGATTTTGGAGTTTCCAAAAGCATAAAAGAGGTTATCTTAGGGATTTGGAGATGATTCCACAAGATGAATCACACTTTTTAGTCTATGGATTCTTGAGGTTAAAGTGGCAATTATGGATTTGTACTATAGTCCCAACTTGGCTCTAATGGTACACTTTAGTCGCATATGTTAGTTTCTATGTTTTTCCTTAAGTGAAGTGGGTGCGAATCTTTGCTCCAAGCCCTTCAAGAAGTCGTGCCATGAAGCTCATTCACTTGTCCATGAATTTAATTTCATGAAGCCCATTCGAAATCAAGTAAGTTTCACATGTCATGGTTAGCCTTTGGGCATTTAGTGGGCCCCACAAAAATAAATCAAGCCCCAATTTATTAGGCCCATGCTAAAGCCCAATGAGGTAGTAGGCTGCCTCATCTTGATAAGCCAAGATTATTCTAGAATTCTCTACCATGTTCTCACATATTCTAAGTAAGGTTCCACACCATTCCACTATGTTTCATCCTTTCTAGTTTTTCCAAAAAGTCTTGAGGAAATTCAGCCAAGATGTAGGATACATTTAATGGCATTTTTATGGCCATCATTCAAACTCTTATGAAGATGGATCAACAATAGTTAGTTAGATAGCTCTAGCCTTATGTAAAATCCGTTATTGACCCATTAGATGTGTGATACCTATATTTGTAACTAGAGTTGGTTAGTTTTTTAAATGTTAGTTACAGAGTTGTTAATCCTCCACAACCAATATTCAAGTGGTTGAATATGCATAGGTGTATATAAGTCTCATCTGTTGTAGTCTTGTGGGACACGTTCTTTAGATTCATTGTGATAAAAAATAACTTCGAGTGCAAGTGAGAGAGGCTATTGTAAAAACTTCCTAGAAGTCTTGCTTGCTTATTTCTTGTCTGTTCTGATCACTTCGAAGGAATAAGAATTGGCTACAGTGTGGATGCGAGGGTCTTCACTGCCACCCGAACCACGATAATCTTCTTCTGTTTCTTGTTCTTTCCTGGCACCTTTGTCCTTATTTTCTTAATGTGTCTGCGCATACTTTCCATATCTATTGCGATATCCTCGACAGCAACAACAATTGCCATCAAGAGCAGGTTCTTGGAGGGTTTTGCGATGGGGACAAGGTTTGATGTGGAAAGTTCCACAGGGGAAAATGATTTCACTGTGGAGGATCAAAGATGCAATCTCTTCTTGTTCATCAAGGGCTTGGCGATGCACTACAAGGAGCCTCTAAGCTTCCATCTACACTTCGTCGGATAAAGAGAAGAAAGATTTGCTCGAAGAAATCTCATAGCACAATCATTCTTTCTCTTGGTGATGGGGTTCTTGAGAGGTAGGCGAGGAGAAATCTGCAGCAGGATTTGGCTGAAACTGAGAGCCGTATATGACCAAATCCTTAACTAACAAGTTGTACACGAAGAAAAGACTACATCAGTGAAGATGGAAGAGGTTCTTCTATCAAAGAACATGTTTCTTTGTTCACAAAGGCAGTTCTTGATTTGAAAAGTGTGGATATGAGGATAGACGAGGGAAGATCAAGCGATAATGCTACTATGTTCTCTTCCATCATCCTTTGAAAATGCGGTGGACACCATGTTTGTTTGGGAGAGATACACTCACCTTGGAGGAGGTTAGGGCTACCCTGAACTCTCGAGAATTAAAGAAAAAAGATAACTGAGAATAAAGGTGAAGGTGGAGATCCGAGGTATTGATGACTAGAGGAAGATCGAAAAAAGGGATTCAAGAGCAAGAACAAGAGGAGGTCCAAATCCAGGGAGCAAGAAGGCTGCTACTCTTGCAAGAAGAGGGTCATTTGGGAAAAGAATGCCCTGAAAGGAAGAAGAAGAAAGAACAATGGTAAATACAATGATGAATCCGATATGGCAGTGGTAGTGATGGATATGAAAGTGTTGAAGTGCTCTCCATCTGAATAAAGACCACGGTGAGCAATGGATTCTAGATTCGGGTTGCTCATTCCATATGACACCCAATCCGGAATGGTTCAGCTCCTATAAGGAGATAGATGGAGGAAGGTTCTCATGGGAAACAATATGGCATGTAATGTCATTGGCATTGGAACTGTTAAATTGAAGATGCAAGATGGATGCATCAATCTGCTCCTTGATGTGAGGCATGTTCCCGAGCTTAAAAGGAATCTGTTCTCTTTGGGAATGCTAGATCAATATGGATGTTCATTCAAAGGAGAAGGTGGAATTTTAAAAGGTATTCAAAGGCTCATTACAAATAATGAAGGGTACAAGGAAGAATGGTCTTTACAAATTGTAAGGTAACCACTATCTTGAACTCAGTGGCCTAGTTTCTATCTACGAACCAAATGCTACCAAGCTTTGGCATTATAGATTAGGTCATGTGAGTGAGAAAGGCTGGAAGAACTACATAAACAAGGATTGATTGGTAATGGGAATTATCAAAAGCTAAGTTTTTGTGAACATTGTGTATATGGAAAACAAAAAGAGTTAGTTTCCATATTGCAACTCATACACTCGGGGTATCCTAGATTATGTACACTCTGATGTTTGGGGCCAGCCGAGTACCTTCATTGGGAGGAGCAAAATATTTCATAACTTTCATTGGTGATTGGTCTAGGAAAGTTTGGACTTATCTCGTTGAAACATAAAAATCGGGCTTTTAAGTGTTTCAAACAATGGAAATTGCTTGTTGAGAATCAAACCGGTAGGCATGTGAAGCTGTGAACCGATAATGGCCTTGAATACTAAGTGAGGAATTCAATGAATTTTGCAAAGACAATGGAATAATAAGGCACAAACTGTCGATTGACCCTCAAACAAAATGGCCTTCTTGAAAGGATGAACAAGACTATTTTGGAGAGGGTGAGATGTATGTTGTCAATGCAAAATTAGCAAGAGTTTTGGGGAGATTGTCGAATACAGCATGTTATCTAATATATAGATGCCTTTCAAGTGAAATTGAATTCAAAACACCAGAGGAAAGATGGACAGGGAAAAGCTCCAAGCTATGAGAACTTAGAATCTTTGGATGCACTACATATGTTCATTCTAATGAAGGCAAACTTGAACCTAGAGGTGAAGAGGAATTTTCTTAGGTTATCCGGAAGGAGTGAAGGGATATAAAGTGTGGTTGTTGGATCCACTGCGCGGTCCCAAATCAATGCTCGGCAGGATGTCTTGTTTAGAGAAGAAGACATGATAGCAGATGATCAAATAAGTCCCGATTCAATTCAGAACGGTGTTCATGGCGAGCGAGCACGACATCGATCAAGGAATTAGGTTGGAGGTGGAAGCTTAGCGAAAACAACAGTCCATCGAGGACGGAAATGAAGCATCTCATGAGGAACCTATGATTTCATCAATTCTGAACTTTGCTAATACTTCATATAATCTGGTGGAGACATACAAAGGAGGCAGATTAAAGCTCTGAAAGATTTGGTTATCTTGATCTCATAGCTTATGCTTTGAGTATAGAAATTGATGATCAAGGCTCGGAACCAATTTCTTACAAAGATGCAATTTCAAGCAGGCAATGATCGGTGGAGATCGGTGGAGATCAGCAATGCAAGATGAGTTTGACTCTTTAATGAAGAATGATACTTGGAAACTTGTCGAAAAGCCAGCAAGCGAGAAAGTTGTAGGGTGTAAAAGGATTTTCAAAAGGAAACCGGAAGAAACAGGGAATGGATAGCTACGGATACAAAGCAAGGCTTGTGGCTAGGGGTTTCACACAAAGAGAAGGAATTGACTATAATGAGATTTTTTCTCCGGTTGTGAAGCATACAAGCATCGAGAATCATCTTGGCACTAGTTGCGGTTCACAACCTCGAATTGGAGCAAATGGATGTAAAAACCCCTTTTTACATAGGAATCTAGAAGAAACAATCTATATGAATCAACCTTAAGGATATGAGGTAAAAGGGAAAGAGGAGATGGTATGTTTGCTAAAGAAATCTTTGTATGGACTGAAACAGTCCCCAAGGCAGTGGTACAAAAGATTTGATTCTTTTGTAGTGTTAAATGGTTTCAGCAGAAGTTCTTATGACAGCTGTGTCTACTTCAGAAGGTTGAAGCCTGATTGTTTCATCTACTTATTGCTCTATGTAGATGACATGCTGATTGCAAGTGCGAGATATGAAAGCCATCAAAGAGTTGAAGCGGAATACTTGTTGCAATCCGAGTTTGAAATGAAGGATTTAGGGGCTGCAAGGAGAATCTTTGGGAATGGATATTATCGGGAAAAGAAATGAAGGATGCATTATATCTATCTCGGTCAAGCTATGTGCAAAAACTACTAAGAAGGTTCAATATGCTTGATTCAAAACTCTGTATCAACACCCATTCTTTGGACATTTTAAACTGTCAATCACTCGGTCTCCAAAAATAGAAGATGAGATCAAAGATATGAGTAGAATCCCCTACTCAAATGCTACGGAGTTCACTTATGTATGCTATGGTCTGCAGCAAGACCAGATCTAGCATACTCGGCTAGCATTGTAAGTAGATTCATGGCAAATCTGGAAAACAACAACTTGGAATGCATTAAAGTGGATTTTTAGATATCTAAAGGGTTCAAAGTCCGTTGGTCTGGTCTATGGAAGAAAGGCGGAAAGAATCAATGGTGCGTCGGGCTATGTTGATGCAGTTATGCGGGGGACATTGACAAAGAAGGTCCTTAGCTTAGGATACCTATTCACTTTGTATGGAAGTGTCATAAGTTGGAAGGCTAATCTGCAACCAGTTGTGGCTCTATCTACAGGCGAGGCGAGAATATATAGCTCTCATGAAGCTATAAAGGAAGCCATATGGATTAAAGGTCTTGTTCATGAGCTCGAGAGGAAAGACTGGTCTGTTGAAGTATGGTGTGATAGTCAAAGTGAAATTTGTCTCTCTAAAAACTAAGTTTTTCATGAGAGGACAAAGCATATTGACATTAGGATGCATTACATCAGAGACATCATAGCACAAGGTGAAGTTGAAGTGAGGAAAGTGGCTGGAGAGAACAATCCTGCCAGACATCTTTGACAAAAGTAGTTCCATGTTCAAAGTTTACTCATTGTTTAAACTTAGTGAACATTGGAACTTGTGACACTTGAAGTCTCTGTAAGAGAGCTGTATGAAGGAGAGCTTGCTTGGTCCTAATATTGAAGATCCAAGGTGGAGATTGTTATGAAGATGGATCAACAATAGTTAGTTAGCTAAGCTCTAGCCTTGTAGAAATCTGTTATTGACCTATTAGGCTGCGTGATACCTATATTTGTAACTAGAGTTGGCTAGTTTTTTAAATGTTAGTTACAGGTTGTTAATCTCCACAACCAATATTCAAGTGGTTGAATATGCATAGGTGTATATAAGTCTCGGCTATTGTAGTCTTGTAGGACACATTCTTTAGATTCATTGTGATCAAAAGTAACTCTAAGTGAAAGTGAGGAGAGGCTATTGTAAAACTTCCCTAGAAGTCTCGTTGCTATTTTTGTTGTGCGGTTGTGATCACTCGAAGGAATAAGAATTGGCTACGAGTGTGGATGTAGGGGGTCTTCAATTGCCCCGAACCACGATAATCTTCTTGCTGTTTCTTGTTCTTTCTCTAGCACCTTTGTCCTTATTTTTTCTTACTGTGTGTGCCCTCATACTTTCATATACGTTGCAATATCCTCACGAAAACAACACAAACTATTAGCAATTTGCAAAATAGTCCTTATACTTTTGGAATCTTTGCAAAATGGTCCCTAGGAATTAATTGCACTCAAGTCCTTAAAAAATCACCTCCTTTCTACTTGGTCCTCCAAAGTGGCGCAGCCACCCTTCTATAAATACCCTTCCTCACATTTCATTTTCTTCCTATTGCCATTTGTTTCAAAAACTCTTAAGTTCATAAGCCTTTTAGCATCACTTTGTGAAGCAAGTCCTTGGATCTTCACTTGTTTTTGATCTTCAAGAGGTGAATCCTATTCTTCTTCCTTAATCATGTCTATGTTCTTCAATAATTTTCATGATTCAAAGTTTATTTCATCTATGTTCATCACTTTTAAGTTTCTAGATCTAGAACTTTGAAAATTCATAACTAATTCTAGAAAAATCCTTTTGACATGAAACCAATTGCTATGATCTTATAATCATCTCTATTTTCATCATCTAGAAGCATATGATCATGAGAAATTTCTTTCCTTGATTTCTGGGCTGGGCGAATCCATTGAAAAATGATGTTCATGGGTTTTGTTTCATTTTCATGTCTTGATTCATGATTCAATCTTCAAGTACCTTGGTAGTTCTTGTAAGTAAGTAAATAGAAGATCAAAAATCAAACTTTAACCTATTGGTTTCATAAAGGCGAAACCCTAGCTATGAACACTTGATGATTTAGTGATTCAAAAGTTGTTTTGTAACACTTGAATCCAACTCTAAGTCTTGTATATTGATTAAATCCAAGAGTTGAAGAAATTTTAAAAACTTCTAGCCTAAAATCTTGAGAAAAACAGAAACCTAGTTCTTGGAACTAGATGAGTTTTAGTTCATGTTCTTAGTTAATAATCTTGGTTTAAGTGCTTAATCATGTTTAAGTTACTTATGGATCATAAATCCCTAAGTTAACAAAATTTTAATTTTCCCTAACCTAGAAAAGTTGTTGAGACCGAACCTTAACCTCCATGAGTCAAGTATGTTTTTGTTTGATTTGATTTATTTTGGTTGCAATTCGTTTGAAGGAAACAACCGGGTTAAGCGATTTAAGCCGAGCGGAGGAAACCGGATCAAATCGAGAGATTGTTTGAAAACGTTAGTTTGAGTCCTCAAGAGGTAAGGGAGCTTACACAGGGATTTTCTCAATAACTATTTGCTTGTAGTGTGGTTGATATGATTTATATGTGGTTGTGATTATTTGTTTATGTTGTTTATCTTTGTGTTGTTTATCCGTGTATCGGTGATTGATACGCTTTTAATTTATTTAATTATCTGCGATTGTATATTATGTTGTTGTGATGCATGATCTGCTCGGTGATATAATCCACGATGATGTTGTTGAATGTTGAATGTTGTTTGAGAAGCTCGTGGTGGTCGGTGCACAAGATTAATCAGATAAAAGCTTTAATAAGATGTGAAAAGATTATATTCAACGTTTTATGGGGAATGTTGGAATATAATAGTGGTGGAAAATATTATTTTGGAAAAAAATGAGTTTTGAGAAATATTATTATTTTAATGATTTATTAGTGTAAAAGTAATTTATGAGCCACGGTGAGAGCGTAACCGTGAAATTTTTTTAGTACTTCTAATTGTTACGCAAGAAATTCCGAAATATTATAAAAAGTTATTTTATGAAATTAATATTCGAAAATACTTTATAAAAAAAAAATAATAATATAATAATGAAAAAAAAGAGTCAAAGTTTGACTTTAAAAACATTTTCTTGGAAAATGATAAACGCACAAACAAGTTTGAAATTATTTACGGGGAAAGTTTAAAAATAACGATTACTTGATTTAAAAAGAGATTTAATTTGAATTGATTTATTAGAGTTGAAGTTTCGGTAAAAAGAAGTTGTTGATGATTTGGCGTTATTTTGGAAAAAAATGTGTTTCCAAAAGAAAAGTGGATTTTCTATGATTTGACGTTTTATAAGCGAATTTCAAGTAGAAAGAATTTTCGGTAAATGAGTTTTACTTAATGACGTAAATGGCGATATAGAACTTAGTAACGAGATGTCGGGGTACTAGTGTTCTTATGACGTTATCCTATTTTGGATTTGTTTCACTACAAAAAAACAATTGTTTAGCGGCCGTACTTTTGGTCGGCTAAACCATGTAAATCGATCGCTATTTGTTTTAGCGACCAATGATAAGACCGATTTATGATGGTAGCTTGAATGCACGGTCGCTAAAGTTTTAGCTACCGAATTATTATTTCGATCGCTAATTAGCGGCCGTAAATTCGGTCGCTATAAAATAAAAATCGGTCGCTATTAGGTTGGTCGCATTTTTTGGGTAACCATTTTTAGCGACCGATAATCGGTTGCTAATTCGGTCGCTAATTTTGGTTCTTTGTTAACCTATATTAGAGCAGTTTTCGGTCGCTATACATCATCTGGAAATCTTAAATAAAGTTTAGCGGCCAAGATTATTGGTTTCTAATTCGGTCGCTAAACTGGTTATTATTAATTTTTTTTTAATTTTAATTTTTATAATGATTTTTTTTTCGATTTTTCTTTAAGCGTTAAAAAAATTACTAATAAAACACACCAAATAACTTTTGAAATATACAATCATAAAAAATAATAAATATATATAAAAAGAATAATCCAAAATGTCGTTACAAGAATCGTTTAAAGTCAAAAATATGGAGAGAAAAAATCGGTCATGATGAGGGGAGATGGAGGAATCCAATCATCCTCGGCGTCCAGTACCACCGACGTCTGCTGGCGATCGTCCTCTCGATAAGCGAGCATCGATGGCTGGCGGCCGGAACTGGAGGAGCGGCACAGGCGGCGGAAGCTGGAGGAGCGGCGGCGAGCGCTGTAACCGTCGAGACATCATCCCGAGAAGCTGGAGTCCGGATCCTCATCTGCTCCAACACCGGCCCATGATGTCGCCTGCTCGATGCTCCCCTGCATCAGCTTTGGTGTGCCCGAGTCAAGCTGTGCAATCAGTCCGCCATCTGCTGCTCTCTGTCGCTCTTCTCCGAAGCTCCGCGTTCAGCTGCGTGATGGTGTCTCGCATTTGGTGGAAGGCTCTCTGAGGGACGGTATCGGCGCGGCAAGGAAGCGGGCGTCTTGGGCGATGAAGCGATGAACTTCGGCTCCCGGTGTCGAGGCCATACACGTGCCCCTTCTTGTTCCTGCCCCGGCGACCTCCAAATAAATGACATTATCGTCGACGGAGACAGGAGAGCAGCCATCACCGGTCAAAGCCTCGTCTTGTGACTGTAAGGCACGTGATATGGCATCGTCCTTCTTCTCGTTGAAGCCAACCTACAAAGTATAGTTGAATAGATTTAGTTAAAATAATTATATCCAATATTAACAAATCATTTATAATAAATTACAAGTAAACACTAAATTATTTTTTTGCTTACAAAGCATAGTTCACGGGCCTTGTCGTTGACCCATGTCCCCGAGCTTCAACTTCTTCGTCCTCTCCACCAACTCCATAGCGATCGGGGCCCGCTTGTTTTTGTGCTTTCGCATAGAATAATATAATATTAAATTCATAAGAATAATTAAAAATGAAAACTAATTAATTAAATAGTATATTAAGTCAAAAGTTTAATGTATTACCAGCTCATCGTAGTGGGCGGCGGCTGATTTAGACCCACTTAGGTCCAAGCACATGCGCCACCATCGGAAGCTTCGATTACGCCAGCCGTGGCCTGGATCTCCTGGAACTTCTCGGTAGCCCGATCTTGGTCCAGCTGCCTCGTGATCTCGGGATCCACCCACCTCCCCTTATTCTGCCCCTTCCTCGGCTTATTCATCAAATTCTTCATAACCGGTGAGCCTTTATGCTCAAATATGTCCCCTGACGAGAGCCTCTAAAGCTAAGTCCCACCTATACTCTTTCGCAACTTACGGTTGTTAGGAAATTCGTGTGTACATATATATAATGTAAATTTAATTTAAAAAACTTAATAAACTGTTACCTTAAACTCTAGAAACAAGCTGATCCCTATGGCCCGGTGGGATGGCCTTCCATGTAGGCCATGGACCATCAAACTTGCGTCGCGAGGATCTTCGAGATCGAATCGGAAGGGCCGCCCTGGCGGGCGAGAAAGCTGCGGCAAAATTAGAGCATTAATAAATGTTATAATTAAATTTTAAAAACAAGTAAATAGAAATTAATGATACTTTATATATATTAAAAAATTAAATTAGCATACTCGTTATCCCCACAGGGATAAGAAGAATCCTCTGTCGGATGGACCACGACTCTCTGTCCCGAAGATGATGATGGTCACGTCGTCGTAGGTGTGGATGATGAGGGTGCGGCTTGTGTCCCGACCACGTGAGGATGGGTGGGGGGTGCAACTCCATCACCCCGAGGTGTCCCGATCAACGAGGGTGCTTTGGTAGGATGGTCTCGATCCCCCGAAGGTTGTGGGTCGGCCGACGAAGGGACTCTCGCGGCCACGACCTCCACGACGACCTCCACGGCGACCCCTACCTCTCGGAGGAATCTGCCATCTGTGAAAAAAATGAAAATATGATTACACAACAGATGTAAATAATACAAAAATAAATTACCTAATAAGTAGAATGACATTCACACAATGAATTATGACATAAATAAATTACCTAAGTAGAATCTCCAGTCACTAAATTCACCCTCGGTCTCATCGGTATCACTTGAGCGGAATGTACCTTCGCTAGATCGTCCAACTCGGATTGATCCATTAACTCTCTTTCAACTTCTTCCCGTTTAGGAAATGTCCGCGGAGAATTAACAATAATGTCCGGCGTAATTTGCAACGATGCGTGGGGTCTTGAAAACTACATCATCTTGGTACGGAGCATCTTTTTCGGCTGGTTGATTACATTATCACTAATTATACTGCGAGCCATTATCATAATAACACCCAACCAGCCATGATGTCCTTCGGGATATGGCGAGTAATAAACCTGCTCTGCTTGTTGTGAAAAAATGAATGGGTCGTACGCCTTATTATACCTTCGAGACAGCCTAACTTGAACAATACCATAATTTTTATCTATTATTGTCCCTACGTCAAGAGTAGGATCAAACCAATCACACTTGAAGATAACTAATTTCATCACGGGGAAACCGGTATAATCGAGTTCAAGGATGTCAGTTAGAACCCCATAGAAATCATCCTCTACATTGCCATCAGTGGCTCGCACACAAACACCATAGTTACACCTCTGCATTCCTTCATTCCATGTTTTTGTGTTAAATTTATATCCATTTACAATATAAGTATTCCATGATGTAATCCATCTGTTAGGCCCCCATGCCAAATTTGTCAACAATGGATTTTGAACATTGTTTTCTGGATCTAGTACCTAAACAATCAAATATTATATTATTCTTATACATGCTATATATTTAAGGAGATAAAATGTATGCTTCAAAAAATGAAGATGCTTAACCTACATATTTCTTGAACCACGTAGCAAAGTGAGAAGTAATTTCTCGATCAACTTTGATCATTTGAAATGTCAGGGTTGGAGATCCCTTAGAAAATTGCCGTACATCCTACATATGGGAGATTAACAGACGGGGACGATTAATAATAATAAATGTCAATTGAACTTATTAAAGACGTTGTAGAAACTTACTCTAAATATGGTGCCACCTCTTCACAATTTTGAAGGATATACAGATGAGCAGCATTAATGTCACGCTGCTCCAAGAAATATCCTTTTGATTTGCCACTAAATCTGCCCGGATAGTTGAATATTGATATAGGAGGACTAGTTGAACATCCTTCGCCCGAATCAACGTTTCTAGGCATCCTTGTCCTTCTCGTGTTAACTTCGTCCGGATAGTAATAAGAGGCAAAAGTGGAAGTCTCCTCTACTAAGTATGCTTCACAAATGGAACCCTCCACTCGTGCCTTGTTCTTGACTTTGTGTTTAAGGGCACTGTGCAGGAACCTATTAAAGAGGGATACATACAAATAATTACTAGTTTTAGGGAAAGCTAAACTACTGCTCTCGTGTTCGTGAATTTCTGTGCTTTGCTTAGTGTATAACTTGCCTTCGGTTTGATAAGTCTGCCACGACCACCGTCTTGCAACTCAAGCTCCTTCCGATTGCAAATGTTAGCCAGGTCCAATCGAGCTTTATTTGTATCCTTTGTCCTCCCCTTGATGTCCATCATAGTGTCAACACATTCAAAAACACATTCCTCTCAGTATGCATGACATCAATGTTGTGACGGAGTAGCTGCGTCCTCCAATACGGCAACCTCCAAAATATACTTTGTTTTGTCCAATTATGGTTGACGCCATAATCAGGAATATGTTCTCCTTGGGTTTCATGGACGAGCGGTAAGTACTGTACTCTGCGCCATACATTAGGACCAGTCAAACGTGGTGGAGGCGGTGTTCTCTCCGCACAACGCTTCTTGAATGCATTCTTGTTCCGCCTATAAGGATGATCTTCCGGAAGGAATTGACGATGACAATCAAAATATGAGATCTTTCGACTGTGTTTAAGCGTGAATGCCTTCGATCGCTCCATACATATTGGGCATCCAAGCTTCCCCGCGGTCATCCAACCCGACATCATCCCATAAGCAGGAAAGTCGTTGATCGTCCACATTAAAGCTGCTTTCATGATGAAATTCTGCCTCAAAGATACGTCATATGTCAACACACCATCATTCCACAGCATTGTCAACTCTTCTATCCGAGGCTGCAAGTACACATCAATCTTACCTTTTGGATTAGACGGACCCAGAATTATGACTGTTAGGAACTTAAACTCCCGCTTCATGCACATCCCCGGGGGAAGATTGTACGGAGTCAAGATAACCGGTAAACAAGAGTATGCTTTTCCAGACTGCCCAAAAGGATTAAATCCATCAGCAGATAACCCCAATCGGACATTGCGAGGGTCCTGCGAAAATGCCATATGAACCCTATCAAAATGCTTCCAAGCTTCTCCATCAGATGGATGACACAAGATATCTTGCTCCCTCTCATGCTCACTATGCCACCTCATGTGAGCTGCAGTGGCCATCGAAGAGTACAATCTTGTAAGTCTTGGCACGAGCGGAAAGTACCACATGTTTTTTAGCGACCTCTTCTTCTCAATGCCCATCCTAGTGGTTGTCTTATACCGATCCGCACCACAAAATCGACAACACGTTATGCTTTCCGTTGAATAATCCTTATAGTACAACATACATCCATTCGGACAACAATCAATTTTCAAACACCCCAGACCCAAATTTTCCACGGACTTCTTAGCATGATAAAAACTTGTAGGCATCCGATTACCTTCTGGCAATGCCTTGGACACTGACCTGCTGAGGCGATTAAAACAGCCTTCTTGCATATTGTAGTCAGATTTGATACTCAACCATTCCATGCACATCGACAACTCCGTGTACTCCTGACATCCTTCCAACAATGGAGATCGTGCAGCACTCAGCATATCATAGAATCTTTGAGCTTCGGGATTCGGATTCTCCTCTATGTATTGGGAACCCATTCCACCATCTTCTCCCCCAACTTCTTCTAGTACAACACCAACCGATGGTCCAGCATGATCCATTATCATCTGCTCGTATGGATTCAATTCTTCCCTCCCGTCACCACTTCCATAGTACGAACCTTCAGCCACAATCGGGTTTAAGTCAGGCAACGTCTCACCATGGTTACTCCACCAATAGTAATCAGGCATGAAGCCCTTCTCATAAAGATCGGCTACAACTCCATCCACACTTTTGAAAGATTGACACTTGCATCTTTTGCAAGGACACCTCAATTGATCACCGCCGGCCCGTATAAATCTCTCCTGGCTAACAACAAACTCTATAAACTCACCCACTCCAACTCTATACTCTTCCCTAAGGCGTTTATTCGATCCAACCTACGATACATCCATTTCCGATTCTCCGGAATATCCATTCTGAGCAATTAAATAGCCTTGACCAATCCTACAATAACACTTATATATTACGGTGCATTCCAATAACTCCATCAATCTCGTTCTTATGACAAGGTATGAACCTATCCCATTCGAGAAGAAACCTTTGTCACACTCGGCTACTAATAGTTATTCCCATATTCAAATACCTTATACTTGACAATATTTGCGGCATCTCCCATCGGTCTCCAGGTTACACGACTCGAGCACGGTCGAGAATCACCGCGATCAAGTATGCACCAGGAGAACAAAAGGAAATGCATCGAGGCCGAGATTTCAACAAGTATATAAGGCATTTGAACATTGAAATGACTATTGTGCGAGTGTGAAAAAGGTTTTTCCCAAACTGTCCCAATTGGACAATTCAAGATTCAATACAATGGGCATGCATACCTTGATAAGTTACGCATGCTCATTAATATTGAATCTCAAACGAGAAACTAAGGCTTTCGTAAATTAATTATTAACTCTAACAGAAAATAAAACCATTAACCTATAAATATTGCAACATTGTTGAGTTTATATAAATTGCAGCGTAAATCAATACAAACTTAGATTAAATATTGTAGCAAACATCCTATTGAGGCTCGCTCTCCACTAACAAGTAGCAGTTAATTGTCAAACACATGCATAATTTCTAAATTATCAGCACACAACCAGCATCCTGCCTTTCGGACAGGATCACATCCTATTGAGCTCCGCTCTCCACTAACAAACAACACATATTGACAAACACATGCATAAACATTAAATTATCAGCATACAATCAGACAAGATCACATCCTATTGAGCTCCGCTCTCCATTAACAAACAACACATATTGACAAACACATGCATAAACATTAAATTAATTATCAGCATACAATCAGACAAGATCACATCCTATTGAGCTCAGCTCTCCACTACCAAACAAGACGATAATTCACATAATACATTACACTGAGTGTTCAGAGAACTGACCTGAGAGAGAAAACACAACTGAGCAAGGATAAGTGGAGGAGGCGGTAGAAGAATATGACAACAAGGACCTATCGTGCATAAATGAAATTATTCATTTCAAATCAAATCACTATTCCAAAACCAAGGAAAATATTTGCTAATAGAAAGCAAAGGAAAAGAAACTGAGTCATTGTTTTGAAGTTTTTGGTTTCTGAAATTTGGTGCTTTGAAACTATGGAGAAAGATGGTTTTGGGGTTGGCTAATATCAAGATTCCTATGTAGTCTTTTAAAATCCACAAGATTCTTTTATACCAAAATAATCTTTTAAAATCTCAATCCATTACACCAATTTAAATTGAAGGGTAGGAATATAGAGCAAGCCTTTTAAACTTACTCTTGAACCAATAGAAAACCAAACTTAATCCCTTGTATGCAGTGACCTGAAAAATAGATATTATTCCTTCCTACTTTTGTTCACTTGTGGGCCATGTTTCTTACTTTCACTTTCCATTCTCGGATAGTGTTGTCCATTTGAGTTCCTCTCGCTATACAACTTTGGAAATAATATTACCACACTTTTTTCCTTAGATAACCTTTATCCCCTCACATGTTATAAGTTTCCTGTGCATGAATTGCACATAATTTATATAATAATGTACTCAAAAAAATTTATATGATAAAATTAAAGTGATGTGCCAATATCAATTTCCTAATCGCATTAGGTTCCAGAATTGATCCTTCAAATTTTAATCCAATATGCATTCTTATTCGTTTGTCAGGTAAAAGTGGAAATCATATTCTGAAATTTGAAAGTGGATATATATATATATATATATATATATATATATATATTATGACTTTGTTCTGAGAATCTGATATCCCTCTCGACTTGGAAGTGCCAAAGCCCATCTAGCCATCCTTTATCTTTGTTCTAGAGGAAAATTCTTAAAAGTTAGAAGCCTAATAAATCTGTAGTTCCACAGCTTCTTAGTGTCATTTTATTAGTCCTCAATGTACAATAGGCATAGTTCTCTAGCACCCTAGTACGTGGGGTTGAATGTTATGTATGGTAAAGTATGCAGACAAAGACATGAGGGAATGTCTTAGTTGTTTGTATAAGGAGAACTTAGAACAAAAATTCTATTGACTAGAGCACAATGGCATACAAGAGAAGGTTAAAAATAAAATTGTAGGAAGATGCTTCCCGTTGGACTGTTTTGGAGGTAAAGAATACAATAAGAATACATTATGTTTTGTCTCCTTCAATAAGTTTGGTACTTATTCAGCCCCCACCCTTTAAGAAGGAAGATGTACCCTGAACTTTTCATGCTTAGCACAAAAACACAGGCCCCACCTTCTGGAATCCTAAGCAAGAGGGACTAAATGATAAAAGGAAAGCCGGAACTGTCCTTGCTTTTATACTTACATTCGGTTAATAAATATAGTACTACAACATAGGACCACTTCCCTTGCCCTTGACTTGTACCATGGTTAATGTAGCGGATTCTTGTGCATGGAGTCAGTCCATTTTTCTTTCCTTATATAACGAGCCTTTTAATTTTCTCGTAAACTTGTTCTTATCCATGCAGGAGTAGAATTTTTACTAATAAATGGATGCTCTAAGGATACAGCCATGCATTTAGACCTATATGATATATGTGATACTCTAACAAACAGAAAATGGTCCCTTGTTGGCCAATAAATAAATTACTTTAGGTTTATGTATGATTGATCTGGCCATACAGCTAGGAACTGTAATTGCAAGGCATATACCATGCTAAATCACTATGAAAACAATTTAAAAAGTGTATTAGTATCTGATTCTGTTTTAGTTAAAACCATGCATTCCACTGGCAATGCATGTGTCAACTGCATGCAAATTTGCATTATTCAATTGGAAATTCTACAAATGACATTCAAATGAATAACAACTAATGCAGAATAAATTTGAGTGTATGTAAGTTATAAAACACAAAAGCACTTGTCATCAGACACAGATAGGCTATATATAAACCGTATCAATAGATACTCATTCATCAAGTGCTAAAGTGATCAGCAAGATAAACATTTTATAGACAACTTATAGAAACCATATAAAAAAAGGCCAAAGACTTCTTGAACAATATCTTCATATCACTTCTCCCTGTTCTTGTTCTTGATTCTGATTTTTGAGAATATGTAATGAGGCCAGGAGATTGTGAGAGACTTTGAGAAAAGTTAAAGCCGAGTTCTTAAGTAGTTTTCTGGCATGTGGACTGGAATAATTTAAGCAAGTAGATTGATTTGGTACTTTTCCATCTTGATATCTAGTTTACATGGCCATTCCCCCCAGAATCTCCTTAGCTGAATCTCCCTTACCCTTGCTACCAAATATCCATTCTGTTATAGAAATAGAGAATGAGAGAAGAGGAGAGAAGACAAGGTAGCTTACCCTTGGTGGTGGTGGTGTCACCGGAGCTGCGGACAGTGGTGGCTCAAGGGAGGCGACTCAGGTGCGCTACAGAGACAGAGACAGAGAGACATCAGAAAGAGAGAGAGAGAGAGATGGGGAAGAGGAGAGAAGACAAGGTAGCTTACCCTTGGTGGTGTCACCGGAGCGGCGGACAGTGGTGGCTCAAGGGAGGCGGCTCAGGTGCGCTACAGAGACAGAGACAGAGAGACATCAGAAAGAGAGAGAGAGAGAGAGAGAGAGAGAGAGAGAGGGAAGGTGGAATCACTCACCGGGAGGTGCGTGGCTCGGCGGTGACCGTAGCACGACGGAGCGTCGCGTGGTGGCAGGGAGGAGCAGAGCGTGCAAGGGAGAGAGAAGAAAAGAGAAGGAATGAGAGAAATGGGGAAGAAATGGGAAGGGCTCGCAATTTAGGGGTTTCAGTTTTAGTGACCGAATTATCCGGTCGCTATATCGGTCGCTAATTTGGTTAGTTTTAATTTGAATTTGTAACTTTAGCGACCGATTTAAATTTTCGGTCGCTAACACGCGCAATTTTATTTTTTTAAAGCGCCTTTTAGCGACCGAATTAATATCGGTCGCAAATATAAATACAGTTTAAAGTGTGAATTCATAAATTTAGCGACGGATATATAAATCGGTCGCTAATATATACACATTTTGACCGTCGCATTTAATTCGGTCGCCATTTCGGTCGCTAACAATTCATAAATTTCTGACTTTTACTCTCCTTTGTTTAGCGACCGAATTAGCGACCGATATCTCTGCTACTCTCTATTTCGGTCGCTATTTCGGTCGCAGAATCAACTCTAACCAGTGTTTCATGTAGATCCTACAATCGGTCGCTATTTCGGTCGCAAATAGCAACCTAAAAATTCGGTCACTATTTTCGTTCGCTAAATGACCTTTTTTTTGTAGTGTTTTTCACAGACGAAAACGATGTAAAACGACGATATGGAACTTAATAACCGAGACGTCGGGGTATTAAGGTTCGTTGTGTTATAGACTGGGTATCTACTAAAAGAAGTTAAAACGTTGTAAGATGTTTTCTATTACCACGAACCTAAGACTGATTGCAACGGTCTAGGGGCTTCGTGATTGAGCACTCGGACTTTGAGGTCCTGTGTTGTTAATAAAAGTTGTAAAGATGTTAAAACAATGATGCTTTTAAGAGCATTCGATGTTTGAAACGATGATGGGTGTAAGCTTTTGAGAGCTTTGACAAATAAAGATATAGCGCAAAGAAAAGTGTTGAGAACAAAATGTTTTTCTTGCATGCATTTGGCAAACGTGCCATGATTATACGAGTGATTACCTTGCGGCGTCAGGTAGATCATACTACGATGTTCCTCATTGTGCCCGGGGTTTGGACAATGAGACCCCATCTCCGATGTTATCACTGTGCCACGATGTTGGACAGTGTGCGATGGGTTTTGGTTGTGTGCCTGTGGCTGCGTGCCTGTGGCAACGAGTCTGATCAACTCCTTACGAGGTTGGAGATATCTCATGAGATTAAGTATGAATGTTTAGATGATGTATTGAAGTGTTCATGCATAATTTTCCAACATTGATGTTTGGGGTGTGAAACTCATTGATAAACGAGATGCTATGTTATGAATGAGTATGTTGTTATAATCATGTATATGTGTATGTGCCTTCTTTTGTGTTGCACATTTAGTTATTGTGGTAAATCCATATATTGGCGTCTCACCCTTACAACATATCAGAATCGTACAAGGGGTATAATTTCTACAAGAAGGAGAAGGTCTGTCTTGTTCGAGGCATCTTTATTCTTTTTTTTATCGATTGTAGTGTCCACATTAGTTAAGACAAGCTTAGGTACTATTATGTTGTATTATGTTTTGAGAATAAAGCTGATTATGAGTTAGGTGAGAAAACATATGAGGCAATATAGTTATATGACTTATATACATTATGTATTTAAGTGTGATTTGATTGCGTTGTTGTAGTTATGAGGTTAAAAGAAAAAAAATTTATCACCATATTTTGAAAAGATAAACGTTGAGAAAACATTATTTTTCGAAAGCAACCAGTAAATTAAGTTTTATTTCCGCAAACGGATAACCATGTGATGACCCGAGTTAGGGTGTCAGAAAGAACCTGTGCAATGCACGAGACATGTGTTGACTTCTTAATGTTTATATAAAATATTTGAATTTTGAATATTTTAATATATAGGAATAAGAATTTTGTAAACCTCTATCTTTCTAGTGTGTTATCGATGCGATGCACGAAGTACAGCGACGATTGACTATAATAAAAAAAATACACAATTTTAAAATTGTTTTCGGTTTGAAATATAAAAGGAGGGTTTCATAGTCGAATTTTAAATATAAAATTCATTCGAAATAAAAAAAAACTCTTAAAATATTTGAAAAGTGTTTTATATAAAAGCAAAAATGTAAGGATCAATAAAATGACTGATTTTAAACATAAATCTCATTCATATAAAATTTAAATATTTTAATTCAAAATAGACATTAAAGAGTGACAAATGTAACACATAAAAATAACTTCCAAAAACATCTGTATTAAACATTTGTTTAAAGAGTATGACAAATGTGACATATCAAAATAACTTCCAAAAACATTTGTATTAATAATTTGATCATTGCACCAAGAGTTCAACATCAAATAGTTTCCCATTTAAACAATTAAATTAAAACTTCCAAAAAAAAGAAAGTAGATCCAGACAAAATGAAAAGTTTCAAATCCAATTACACCACAAAACAATTCATTAAGGCAGACTAAAGCATAAAAGAAGAAAAACTTCAAATGATAAATTTTCTTCACTCTTTCGCTCTTTTTGATATCCTTTTTCAAAAGCTTCACACTTGCGCAGTGATCAAGTCCATCAGACTCATCTATAGTGGTTCTCGTGGCAGGAGTTAACTCATCCAAATCTCCACCCAAATCCATCCCAATGTCATGAATCTCATGATCCACTTGAAGTTATATACAAACACCAGTTATACAAACACCAATTGAGAACTACATCAGTTGAAAGACCGTTGAGGCGATCATCTTCAAGTCACCAACATCAAACTTCTCACAGTTCCATATTTGATCCCATCTTCATTCTTCAACACAAACCACATTGTCTCCACAAATTTTTAAAGCTAGAAGTAATTCTTGCATGTAATCTGAGTTCTCTCTATTATTCAAAAAGTTCATCAAAAGATCCAAAGCAATCATATGATCACCTTCCCCACAGTAACAAAGAGGGAAGAGCCAGCAAGTTTCCACAACTATGGAAGCAGTTCTAAAGCATTTATTAGTCTCGTAATTTACTGTCTCAATCAAAGTTTTCAGGCTATATTATGGTAATGTCAATTTGAGAATGTCTAAAATGGTCTTTGTATGATTTAGCAGAATATGCAAATTCATAAATTATGTTAACAAATAAAATCATGGTCTTCAAATTAATTGAGTTTGCTTTGCATTGTTCAAAAGGTTTAAGGATCTGCACGAGGATAATATGCCCGAATAAAGTTAGATAAGCATAAGAGCATGATATAGTGTTGATTCTCATGTATCATTGGTTTTGTGACTAGCGTCTATTGGGTTCACATATTCTAGATATAGAAATTTTCATCTTGGAAATGATAGCACGAATATCTATGCCTTCATACGTGAAGTGCACCTTTCATATTACCTTTATGATACTCAATCCTTCCTAATAACGCTCTAGTTTCCTATGATGAAAAGGTCATTTACCTTCATCTTATAATGAAGAGGCATTTCAAAATTTGCTTACCTAAAAATATCACACATTACAACCTAAGATGGTAGTCTTTATATGGAAACTTGCTGGAAAAACTTTATCCTTTGTTACCCCATTCAATAGTAAGTATAGTTTTCAATCATCATAAATTGAATAAGTCCAATCTGGAATCTGACATGATATAATTCAAGAAAGGATTACCTCCAAAGAGTTTTGCATCCTCCACAAAACTGTACCCCGCTCCAACTGGATTGTCCTATGTTATAACATCAAAACCAATGATACATGAGAACCACAAAGTGCAAAGAACAAAAGAAACTAACCATAATAAAGAACAGAAATCAACTGCATAAAAAAAAGTATTTTCATTATGGCTGAGTTCGACAAACAGGAGATCTGCTTTTCTCAACATGTGGAATTATGTGGCTTCAAATTGGTGTCCAAAGGACCAACCTCTATAAAATTTCCGATCCCAACTCCTGAAGCACCCTGCTCAATGTTTTGAAAATCTCATTCAAAAATCCAGAATATGGGGTTGTACATTTTTGTTAAGATTAAAGCCCAATCTAATAACACTTACAGGTCTACCCTGCAACCAGAGAATGATTTTCCAGTCTTAAGGGACTTCTGTAAGCCACCAGAGCATGCGGGCTTCTATAAAAAAAAATAAAAAACACAACAAAGTTAATAAGGGAATTATTGTTCATTGGGTTACTTCTCCATACACTTAAAAGATGAAAATAATAATAATTCTATCCAGTGGATTACTATGGAAATTACAGAATTTTAATGCATTTGACTTACTGGGTTTGACTTCTACATAGCCACATTCCTATGATCCGTATTGGCTCTTCAAAGCCAATGCCATTCCTCCATGATATAGTAAATCAAGGTGTAGAAGAAGAATTGTGACAATGAGAAAGCTTTCCCATTGGAAGAAAGGATGCAGTGGCAGAGAATGAGTATAAAGCTAAAAAGCCTCATAAAAAGGATAACAAATGCTTATTGAAAGAAAAGCATATAGATGTTACTTCTTACTCGTTGCCACCTTTTTAAAGTCTACAGCTTATATATGTGAACATGCAAATTCTATCATGTACAGAATCTGCATGAAGCTTTGCTAACAATTCAAACTGTACATCGCTATCACATGAATTATGGTGGAAAAATATTTTTTTTATCATAGAAGAAATTCATAATAAGAAGCGACTAACAGAACCTATGCAGAACACCCTCAAATTGCATTTGCTTCAAATTCAATGTACAGTTTTCATGACATTAACGAAATGATTCAACCTAAGTTTCCAAAATTTCCTCACACAGTACTATACGAGAAATTAAAAACTAAATCAAGATTTTAAGCAATTAAGTATGGTGCTTCATTCATTACAAACAAATCTAAAACCAAAAGAATGTGTAGAGACTTACTGGTGTTTTATTAGCCTTCCCTGTGAATTCTGTGAATTCTGCATCTTGTCAAAATTACCTCTCAAAGTAAGTACAGGTGCAACATATTAACAGCCTATAGTTCTCTATTGCTACCAAAATGAGACCTACAAGTGCAGCATCTAAAATATTTAATTAAGTATAGACATAAGATATCATAAAAAAAGGGCGTGAGGATTCTTTACTCCTTATTTGACATCTGGATTCTTTTACTCCTTATTCTCAATTAAAAAAAAAATTCCAGAGAAGATTATTTGCAATTGATGGATTTGTGACCTCTTCTTGTTCCTTGTTATGGTTTCACTACCATAAGACATCATAGTCCATATATTAGATCAAATAGTGTAATGGTAGCTTCAACAATAAACTAACACGTAATATAGAGATTTCAAAGGCTAGATAGAATACTCAAGGAATTTTTGCAAATTATTACACTCACCAAGTTTTGAAGTTTCAAGCCCTCTGGAGCTTGTTCACCACTACAACAAAAAAACTACTTGTTTCAGAATTTTGCACACCTTGAAGCAAGTGGTTCTATAATCCAACAAAGAATAGAAAGATGAAGAGAAAGAGAAATTACCCATAAGCCTTTTGGAAGCCGATGAATCATGCAACAGGAACATCTAGAACCAAGTGCAGTGTAAGTAATCCATTGTAGCATTAAATGAAAAGCTAACTACAACCCTAAAGAATAGTTTGATTCAAGGAAAGTGACAGAAAACTCAGTTATCAAGGAACTTTGTGTCATTAATAAAGTAAAAAACGAAAATAGCCATAAAGAAACATTACCGGGAGAGAGAGGGAGAGCGGCAGAGGCTATTGGAGTTCAAAATGCTGTTGAAGCCGGCATGAGTTCCAAAGATTTACCTATTGGCATTGTGAACTGCAAAGGAATGTAGCATTATGGAAAAAAAAAACAAAGAAAAAATGCACTGAAGGAAGATATATGCAAGGTTAACATCAAGTTACTTAAGTAATAATAACATTGTCTAAAGATTAGTAAAACAACTAAAAGTTAGTGATAAAATTGCGACCATTAACATTCCCATTAAGAAAGTAACAGCATCAAAACAAATTTATCATTCATTAGGAACTCATATCCTAACCATAACATCAACATCATGCTTATTGCTAACTCATATCCTAACCATAACATCAACATCATGCCTATTGATTATGGATCCTTATCTTTCCTTGTAGCTTGCATTATCTTTAAATTAATATCAGTTCTTTTCAAAAAATATGTTAAAGGGGTCGCACATATATTATCCCATCATGCTTCAACAATCATTATACATGTTAAACCTTTGTAAGTATTCAAATATAACATACTACATCACTGTTACCCTGTCCCTCAACAATAAGACCTTAATTGTACTTTTGGTCCCCCAAGTATTGATAATGTGCGATTTTGGTCCCCACATTTTTTTCAAACACATTTGGTCCCCTTAGTTTTTCAATTGTGCAATTATAGTCCTTCCATTCATATGCTGTCAAATTGGTAACAAAGTTTGCTGACTACCAAGTGGATTAAAATATATTTATTTTAGGATTTGGGGGCAAAATACGTTTAGGGTTCTATCTATAACAAAGGGATGGGTTTGGGGCTAATTTGACACAGATTAAGGGACCCGTCACCCGCTAAAAATAATATTTAAAATTTATAATTAAAAAAATTAATAATAAATAAATATATTTTAATCCACTTGGTGTGGCATGTCAAAGAACTCGGTTACCAATTTGACAAAGATGGATAGAAGGACTACAATTGCACAATTGAAAAACTAGGGGGCCACATGCGCTCGGAAAAATATGGGAGACCAAAATCGCACATTACCAATACTTGGGGATTAAAAGTGCAATTAAGCCTAAGACTTAACATACAATGAGCAAATACGTTAGGTAGGACCCTTTCTATTTCTAAATAGTTCTGCCAATGAATGTACAACTCAACAATGATCACCTAAGGTCAGTTATCGCAGCCACTACACTATTGATTTTGCTTGTCATATAAATAACTCCTGATTTCCCTGTACCAAAAAGTTCCCCAAAATAAAATGTTCAATCTGTATGAAGAGCAATCATGAAGATGATAGATGGATTGGAGGAAGAATAGCAAGATTGGAGGAAGATAAAATTATACATTGAAAGATAAAGGTAACATTTCAAATCCTGACAGATGAACCCATAAACCTCTTGGTGCAATCCCTAGGCTGCTAGCCATTGAACCCAGTAACATCATAAATAATATCAAAAAATATTCAGATTGCAAGAAAACACAGCAATGTGGTGAGATAAAAAAACACAGCAGTGAGAGAAATATGAGAGTGTGACACCCTAAACTCGGGTCATCACATGGTTACCCGTTTGCGAAAATAAAATTTAATTTGCTGGTTGCTTTCGGAAAATAATGTTTTCTCAACGTTCATCTTTTCAAAATATGGTGGTAAATTTTTTTTTCTTTTTAACCTCATAACATCAACAACGTAATCAAAACACACTTAAATACATAAGGAATATAAGTCATACAACTATACTGCCTCATATGTTTTGACACCTAAATCAACATCAGTTTTATCTTCAAAACATAATAGGACCTAAGCTGGTCGTAACTAACAGACACTACTGACCAACCTGAGCAAAGACAAAGATGCCTCGAACTAGACAACCTTCTTCTTCTTGTAGGGATTAAACCCATTGTACGTCTCTGATATGTCCATGTCAACTCCGGAGCTCTTCCTCGAAACGGACCTCCCTCCCTCACCTCTGCCATGCGGATTCGAAGAACATCTCGACAACCGGAAAGGTAAAGAGAGAGAGACAAAGACAGAGAGATAAATGAAGACTAAGCTAAGAAGGTAGAGAAAGGAAAAGAATCATGAAATTTGAAATTCAAAAATTGCCTTGGGGAGAAGAACAGAGAACATAAGAGGGTTAGGGAAAAGAGGGTTTTTTTTGTGTGTGGGGGAAATGTGTTGGAGAAGATCGTCAGAAATGTAAAATGACTCATTTCATCACCTATTTATAATAATACCATTCTCCAAGTCATTGGTCTAAAATTTCTAAAAATGGATCCTTTTTTGTCTTTAGTGATTTGTTTGTGGGCTATTGGTTGTTTGACATGTGTAAAAAATTACCTCAGCAGTGACCAGGAAATCTATATAATATAGATATAGATATAGATTTCAGTTCCAATTTAATGTATGACTCGATTTGTTTGATATGCTTTTACATCTACGAACCACAAACATTGACATGGATACGAGTCATGATAGGGACATCGGGCAGACTGACATGGCAGGGAGGGGTCAATTTTTGCGGTAAACCATGATTAAATTAAGAACATTATGTTCTATAATGGCACGCCCCATATTCCCTCAATGTTTGGAGGGAGTTTTCATTGGACTATTGGAGGTATAGAGCGTGTGCTTTATGGGGTGGCCTAGCTTGCTGTTCTTTACTAACATTGGAACAATAATAATAATAATAATAATAATAATAATAATAATAATAATAATAATAATAATAATAATAATAATAATAAAAAGACTTGCTTGTGAGATGAGAGTGAGCCTTGACACATTAATAAGGTTGGTGCCTTATGACTTCGAGGTCGTGGTTTTAAATCATAGAAATAGTCTTTCAATGTGTAGGGATAAGACTGTATACATGCATCTATTTTCCTCGGATTCTAGCTACTAGGTGGGAGTCTCGTGTACTGGACCAAATTTTAGATTTACTTGTTTAATTCCTCAAATTGGACGTAGAGATATATACACTAAAATTATACTTAGAGTCTACATAAAAAAGAAGAATATTAAACTTATTGGAGAATTAGGTGCTACAATAGAGCCCTCTAGGTTTGAAGTATGGACAATGTACCTGCCATTCTACCTTATGTTGATATTCAAGTTTCTTAAAAGAAAATTGGAGGCAATGGTTGAACTCAGGGGTGGCAAAATGATCCATTTGTCCACCATCCATCCAGTCCATCCATGAGAAAATCCATCTAATCCATCCATTTATAAAAAGTAATATAAATGGATTGGATGGATTGGATTATTTCCCATTATAAAAGTAATATAATTTTATATTTAATTTTTTTTCTATTTTCAAAATTTAAAATTTATTTAAAACATATGGTAACCAAACAAACAGATCTGAACTAACATTAATTGGTTCGGATACTAAATTACCCCAAATCCAATCTGCACCAACTTAATTAGAGTGGAACAACCCAGGAAGACCAAGAATGCAAAATGCAGAAAAGTTTTAAATTTGGAGAAAATCTACATCATATTGAGGGGAAAAACCAAGTTAGAAGGGATAGAGAAAGAGAGGATGGAAGTGCTCACACGCATGGCTGCATTTAGAACTACCGGTGGCCTCCTTTAGTATACCGTCACAAAGTGGACAAGTCAAGCATGGTTTGAGCAAGTCCTTTTTGATGTCGGCCCGGACCATGTTCAACGCTATCAAGCCTCACTATTATGCATGCGAATTTACGTCCACTTCGTTACAATCACCCTGCATTAACATAGATAAAACTATAACAGGAACGATAAAACAATGAAGAATTAACAAGAGAAAAAAACGTGCATAAAAATGGAATAAGGAATTTCATAATGGGAAATGGACCTAGCTAGCTAGCTATATTGCGATGGATGAAGAAGATCGAGTGTGTGAGATATGTGAAGATTTGGCTTAGGTTTAAGGTTTAATCTGGAAGATACGAAAAAAAGAGTTAACATGAATTAACCAAGAGAGTGGTTTCTCTCTCTCTTTCTTATGCGTTACTTATGATTTACACATGTTTAGAGAGATAGTTTGTGTGTGTGGAGTATGATAACGTGCGCCGTGGTGCGCACTAGATTGAATGGAAGGAGTGTTTTGGAGGGACGTTACTGGGAAGTGTATTAGGGTGTGCTCGGGTACACCGTAAAATAGGTGCTTGCAAGTTACAACTTACAACAGTACAACTACGTCAGCTATGTTTTTTTTCTTATCTTTTAAAAAACACTTACTTCTTGTCATAAAAAAACACTTTACTTTTTGTTATATAACAAAAACACTTTACTTTTACTCAAGAAAAAAGATACTTTAATTTTTACGCGTATTAATTATTTTCGTGTGAATTTATATGGGAATTGTGCAAACTTAAATTTAAATGCTTAATTTAAATGCAAAATTTAATTTTGACCAATTAAATGCTTCAATGAAATCAAATCATTTAATATATTTTTTATTATTTTACAAGCTTAAAATAATAAATATTGTAATAAATAATAAATAATAAATAATAAATAATAAATATTGTAACCAAAAAATAGTAATAATAAATATTAATAAAATATTAAGGCATTTAATGTCTTTAGATTTTGAAAATTTAATATTTTCTTTTTCAAAAAATTAAGAAAGTTATTAAACAAATTTATTTGGATAATAATATTTAAAAATATTTTACCCATTATTTTGTAGAATTAAAATGTTTTACCGTTAGAAATATGACCTAGCGATTTGTGCATTTACACGAGTACTTGAAAGGATCAGCCATGAACAGTTTTTTTAAAATTAATTTATTTTAAATTAAATAACATAAAGAAAAATGTTAAACGCTTTTGAATTTTTAGAATATTCTAATGCTTTTAATTTACATATTTTTAATAATTATAATAATTATTAATTTTTTCATTGAATGTAGTACTATTTAGCTAAAAGGTTAAATGTTGTGGAGCTGTTTCTATATTCTAATTTAAAGGTATTGAACAAATCCATTGAACTTTGATTTTGAGAAGTGTCTTTTTCTAATTGTGTAACGCATTGTTCAGTTCGAGACAATTCATCGTTCCATATTTTGCGCAACTCATCACTCTTATCAATGAAACGCATCGATGGCTTGTACATGACACCAAACTTGAGTGTGGTACATAAAACATTCAACCTTTTGCCATGGAATGGTAAGTTTTGGTTTTTTTTATTTATAAAAATACACCCTCAAGTATTAAATATTTGCAAATTAGTCAAAAGAATGAAGTTTTGTGATTGTGGATATGAGATTTTAGTGAAGATATATAAAAGTGGTAATTGGTTTGAGAGTTGCAAATAAGGAGCTGCTAGTGGCAGATATGCACCGGTTTATTTGCTATTCATCATTTCCAATTCCAGGGTTATTTCGGATACCCAACTATTATGGTTCAAATGCCTCTACTGATGAAGTTCCTGGCATCATTTGTCAGATATATTGCAGGCCAACATATGCCTATTTTGAGGAAAGAATGGTATCCAACAAATCTACTAGCCATTTCCCCCCTCAGAAATCATCTGGCACGACTTTCTTTTACGTCCATATACATGGTTCTTGTTACTCTCATTGCTGCAAAGAATGCCCTTTTTTGGGGATTTTGTGTCCATCTGTGGGGCAATTGGGTTTACTCCTCTGGACTTTGTCTTCCCTGCTTTAACATACCTTAAGGTTAGAAGTAAGGCCAAGCACTCCAAACTTGCCCTTTTGATTAGGTCGGCGAATAGTTTAATAGGTACCTGGTTCTCAATTGTTGCTATCTTGGGTTGCATTGGCGCAATCAGATTCATAGTGGAAGATATCAAGAACTACAAATTCTTCCACGATATTTAAAGAACTTTGGAGTTTGGACACCCTCAAATTTTGTTCTCACTTTTTTCTTTGGGTAAGTAACTCTATCCTACCAAACTTTTGTCAAAATCAACTTTAGTACATCAACTAGTAAGTATACATTTTACACCCTCATGTTTAGATGATTAAACTTTTGGGATCATTTGGTTCTTGTCTCTTGAAATTTTTTGTCGTGTTACTGGTTCTTGCAGAGCCTAAACTTTAGAATCATGTAGGAGGTTCCATCTGTACCATGTGAATAATAGTATTATTTTTTAATATTAGTATTTATTCTTTATAAATAGTAAAATATTTTTATTATTATTTGAAAGGATTAGTATTAATATTTGTTTTCACTCATACTTTTATATTATATCATCCGCCACCTTTTATATAAGGTGCATCATGCACCTTAACCTACAAGGATGTAAGTCGTTCCCATATAACATGTGACATGTTTGCTAGGAAGGGTTTTTTCACGTGTAAATTCTTGGATAGATGATATATTGAAGCATTAAATTTGTGTATACTAGTATAAGAATGTAACACCCCGATTTTCACTGTTTCAAAATAATCGAAATGCGAACGATTATTTGTATATATTTATATGAGTATTAGAAAATTATTTTAAATAAACAGAGTTCATCACTCAATCCTACTTGAATGTAGGAAGCTACGATTAAAATTTAGGTTGAAACGACGGGCGAATCCCGGCCCGCTATTTTCACTGACAATATATTTATACTGCTCAAAAGACCTAATTTTAATTCGTGAACGAAAGATTTAAGATTTTTATTTTATTTCCTACAATTGTGTATTTTTAGAATTATTTCATAAAAAAATGAAATAATATACGTTTTACGGGCGAAATACGTAATCGGGCGAACGACAGAGTGGATTTTGGAGTTTCCAAGAGCAGAAAAAGAGGTTATCTTAGGATTTTGAGATGATTCATGAAGATGAATCACACTTTTGAGTCTAGAGGATTCTACAAGGTTAAAGTGGTAACTTATGGATTTTGCACTTTAGTCCCTGAACTTTCTATTAATTACACTTTGGTCCTTATGTTAGTTTCTATGTTTTTCCAAGTGAATTGGGCCAGAATCTTTGCTCCAAGCCCATTAGAGTACCGTGGCCATGAAGCCCAAATTCCTTGTCCATGAATTTAATTTCATGAAGCCCATTAGAAATCATGTAAGTTTCCTATGTCATGGTTAAGCCTTAAGCATTTTAGTGGGCCCCACAAAAATAAATCCAAGCCCAAATTTATTAGGCCCATGCGCAAGCCCATGAGGTAGTAGGGGCTGCCCTCATCTTGGATAAGCCAAGATTATTCTAGAATTTTCTACCATGTTCTCACATATTCTACAAGGTTCCACACCATTCCACTATGTTCTCCATCCTTCTAGGTTTTTCCAAAAAGTCTCAAGGAAAATTCAACCAAGATGAGGACACATTTAATGTGGCACATGGCCATCATTTCAAACTGTTATGAAGATGGATCAACAATAGTTAGTTAGCTAAGCTCTAGCCTTGTAACAGAAATCTGTTATTGACCTATTAGCTGTGTGATACCTATATTTGTAACTAGAGTTGGTTAGTTTTTTAAATGTTAGTTACAGGTTGTTAATCTCCACAACCAATATTCAAGTGGTTGAATATGCATAGGTGTATATAAGTCTCAGCTGTTGTAGTCTTGTAGGACACATTCTTTAGATTCATTGTGATAAAAAATAACTCTGAGTGCAAGTGAGGAGAGGCTATTGTAAAACTTCCCTAGAAGTCTTGCTGCTGTTTTTGCTGTGCAGTTGTGATCACTCGAAGGAATAAGAATTGGCTACAGTGTGGATGCAGGGGTCTTCAATTGCCCTGAACCACGATAATCTTCTTGCTGTTTCTTGTTCTTTCTCTAGCACCTTTGTCCTTATTTTTCTTAATGTGTGTGCCCGCATACTTTCATATCTGCTGCAATATCCTCACAGAAACAACAATTGGCATCAAGAGCCAGGTTCTTGGAGGGTTTCTGCGATGGGGACAAGGTTTGATGTGGAGAAGTTCACAGGGGAAAATGATTTCAGCCTGTGGAGGATCAAGATGCAATCTCTTCTTGTTCATCAAGGGCTTGACGATGCACTACAAGGAGCCTCTAAGCTTCCATCTACACTGTCAGATAAAGAGAAGAAAGATTTGCTCAGAAAATCTCATAGCACAATCATTCTTTCTCTTGGTGATGAGGTTCTTCGAGAGGTAGCTGAGGAGAAATCTGCATCAAGGATTTGGCTGAAACTTGAGAGCCTGTATATGACCAAATCCTTAACTAACAAGTTGTACCTGAAGAAAAGACTACATCAGCTGAAGATGGAAGAAGGTTCTTCTATCAAAGAACATGTTTCTTTGTTCACAAAGGCAGCTCTTGATTTGAAAAGTGTGGATATGAGGATAGACGAGGAAGATCAAGCAGTAATGCTACTATGTTCTCTTCCATCATCCTTTGAAAATCTGGTGGACACCATGCTGTTTGGGAGAGATACACTCACCTTGGAGGAGGTTAGGGCTACCCTGAACTCTCGAGAATTAAAGAAAAAGATAACTGAGAATAAAGGTGAAGGTGGAGATCCCGAGGTATTGATGACTAGAGGAAGATCAGAAAAGAGGGATTCAAAGAGCAAGAACAAGAGGAGGTCCAAATCCAGGAACAAGAAGGCCTGCTACTACTGCAAGAAAGAGGGTCATTTCAGAAAAGAATGCCCTGAAAGGAAGAAGAAGAACAATGGTAAATACAATGATGAATCTGATATAGCAGTGGTGACTGATGGATATGAAAGTGTTGAAGTGCTCTCCATCTCAACTGAAAGACACAGTGAGCAATGGATTCTAGATTCAGGTTGCTCATTCCATATGACACCCAATCTGGAATGGTTCAGCTCCTATAAGGAGATAGATGGAGGGAAGGTTCTCATGGGAAACAATATGGCATGTAATGTCATTGGCATTGGAACTGTTAAATTGAAGATGCAAGATGGATCTGTAAATCTGCTCCCTGATGTGAGGCATGTTCCTGAGCTTAAAAGGAATCTGTTCTCTTTGGGAATGCTAGATCAATCTGGATGTTCATTCAAAGGAGAAGGTGGAACTTTAAAGGTATTCAAAGGCTCATTACAAATAATGAAGGGTACAAGGAAGAATGGTCTTTACAAATTGTAAGGTAACACTATCTTGAACTCAGCTGGCCTAGTTTCTATCTCTGAACCAAATGCTACCAAGCTTTGGCATTATAGATTAGGTCATGTGAGTGAGAAAGGGCTGGAAGAACTACATAAACAAGGATTGATTGGTAATGGGAATTATCAAAAGCTAAGTTTTTGTGAACATTGTGTATATGGAAAACAAAAGAGAGTTAGTTTCCATAATGCAACTCATACAACTCAGGGTATCCTAGATTATGTACACTCTGATGTTTGGGGGCCAGCCAGGGTACCTTCATTAGGAGGAGCAAAATATTTCATAACTTTCATTGGTGATTGGTCTAGGAAAGTTTGGACTTATCTGTTGAAACATAAAAATCAGGCTTTTAAGTGTTTCAAACAATGGAAATTGCTTGTTGAGAATCAAACTGGTAGGCATGTGAAGTCGCTCGGAATCGATAATGGCCTTGAATACTTAAGTGAGGAATTCAATGAATTTTGCAAAGACAATGGAATAATAAGGCACAAAACTGTCAGATTGACCCTCTCAAAGAAATGGCCTTGCTGAAAGGATGAACAAGACTATTTTGGAGAGGGTGAGATGTATGTTGTCCAATGCAAAATTGGCAAAGAGTTTTTGGGGAGAGGCTGTGAATACAGCATGTTATCTAATAAATAGATGCCCTTCAAGTGAAATTGAATTCAAAACACCAGAGGAAAGATGGACAGGAAAAGCTCCAAGCTATGAGAACTTAAGAATCTTTGGATGCACTACATATGTTCATTCTAATGAAGGCAAACTTGAACCTAGAGCTAAGAAGGGAATTTTCTTAGGTTATCCGGAAGGAGTGAAGGGATATAAAGTGTGGTTGTTGGATCCTGCAGGTCCCAAATCAATTATCAGCAGGGATGTCTTGTTTAGAGAAGAAGACATGATAGCAGATGATCAACAGAAGTCTGATTCAATTCAGAACGGTGTTCAAGCTGAGCAGAACAGACAGTCTGATCAAGGAATTAGGTTGGAGGTGGAGAAGCTTGCAGAAACAACAGGTCCATCAGAGGACAGAAATGAAGCATCTCATGAGGAACCTATGATTTCATCAATTCCTGAACCTGCTGATACTTCATATAATCTGGTCAGAGACATACAAAGGAGGCAGATTAAAGCTCCTGAAAGATTTGGTTATGCTGATCTCATAGCTTATGCTTTGAGTATAGAAATTGATGATCAAGGCTCAGAACCAATTTCTTACAAAGATGCAATTTCCAGAACCGACAATGATCAGTGGAGATCAGTGGAGATCAGCAATGCAAGATGAGTTTGACTCTTTAATGAAGAATGATACTTGGAAACTTGTCGAAAAGCCAGCAAAGCAGAAAGTTTTAGGGTGTAAAAGGATTTTCAAAAGGAAACCAGAAGAAACAGGAATGGATAGCTACAGATACAAAGCAAGGCTTGTGGCTAGGGGTTTCACACAAAGAGAAGGAATTGACTATAATGAGATTTTTTCTCCAGTTGTGAAGCATACAAGCATCAGAATCATCTTGGCACTAGTTGCAGTTCACAACCTCGAATTGGAGCAAATGGATGTAAAAACAGCCTTTTTACATAGGAATCTAGAAGAAACAATCTATATGAATCAACCTTAAGGATATGAGGTAAAAGGGAAAGAGGAGATGGTATGTTTGCTAAAGAAATCTTTGTATGGACTGAAACAGTCCCCAAGGCAGTGGTACAAAAGATTTGATTCTTTTGTAGTGTTAAATGGTTTCAGCAGAAGTTCTTATGACAGCTGTGTCTACTTCAGAAGGTTGAAGCCTGATTGTTTCATCTACTTATTGCTCTATGTAGATGACATGCTGATTGCAAGTGTAGATATGGAAGCCATCAAAGAGTTGAAGAATCTGTTGCAATCCGAGTTTGAAATGAAGGATTTAGGGGCTGCAAGGAGAATACTGGGAATGGATATTATCAGGAAAAGAAATGAAGGTCTGTTATATCTATCTCAGTCAAGCTATGTGCAAAAACTACTAAGAAGGTTCAATATGCTTGATTCAAAACCTGTATCAACACCCATTGCTGGACATTTTAAACTGTCAATCACTCAATCTCCAAAAATAGAAGATGAGATCAAAGATATGAGTAGAATCCCCTACTCGAATGCTACAGGTTCACTTATGTATGCTATGGTCTGTACAAGACCAGATCTAGCATACTCAGCTAGCATTGTAAGTAGATTCATGGCAAATCCTGGAAAACAACACTGGAATGCATTAAAGTGGATTTTTAGATATCTAAAGGGTTCAAAGTCTGTTGGTCTGGTCTATGGAAGAAAGGCAGAAAGAATCAATGGTCCAATCAGGCTATGTTGATGCAGATTATGCAGGGGACATTGACAAAAGAAGGTCCTTAACCGGATACCTATTCACTTTGTATGGAAGTGTCATAAGTTGGAAGGCTAATCTGCAACCAGTTGTGGCTCTATCTACAACTGAGGCAGAATATATAGCTCTCACTGAAGCTATAAAGGAAGCCATATGGATTAAAGGTCTTGTTCATGAGCTCGAAGGAAAGACTGGTCCTGTTGAAGTATGGTGTGATAGTCAAAGTGAAATTTGTCTCTCTAAAAACTAAGTTTTTCATGAGAGGACAAAGCATATTGACATTAGGATGCATTACATCCGAGACATCATAGCACAAGGTGAAGTTGAAGTGAGGAAAGTGGCTGGAGAGAACAATCCTGCAGACATGCTGACAAAAGTAGTTCCATGTTCAAAGTTTACTCATTGTTTAAACTTAGTGAACATTGGAACTTGTGACACTTGAAGTCTCTGTAAGAGACTGTATGAAGGAGAGCTTGCTGGTCCTAATATTGAAGATCCAAGGTGGAGATTGTTATGAAGATGGATCAACAATAGTTAGTTAGCTAAGCTCTAGCCTTGTAACAGAAATCTGTTATTGACCTATTAGCTGCGTGATACCTATATTTGTAACTAGAGTTGGCTAGTTTTTTAAATGTTAGTTACAGGTTGTTAATCTCCACAACCAATATTCAAGTGGTTGAATATGCATAGGTGTATATAAGTCTCAGCTATTGTAGTCTTGTAGGACACATTCTTTAGATTCATTGTGATCAAAAGTAACTCTAAGTGAAAGTGAGGAGAGGCTATTGTAAAACTTCCCTAGAAGTCTCGCTGCTATTTTTGTTGTGCAGTTGTGATCACTCGAAGGAATAAGAATTGGCTACGATGTGGGATGTAGGGGTCTTCAATTGCCCTGAACCACGATAATCTTCTTGCTGTTTCTTGTTCTTTCTCTAGCACCTTTGTCCTTATTTTTCTTACTGTGTGTGCCCTCATACTTTCATATCTGTTGCAATATCCTCACAGAAACAACACAAACTATTAGCAATTTGCAAAATAGTCCTTATACTTTTGGAATCTTTGCAAAATGGTCCCTAGGAATTAATTGCACTCAAGTCCTTAAAAAAATCACCTCCTTTCTACTTGGTCCTCCAAAGTGGCGCAGCCACCCTTCTATAAATACCCTTCCTCACATTTCATTTTCTTCCTATTGCCATTTGTTTCAAAAACTCTTAAGTTCATAAGCCTTTTAGCATCACTTTGTGAAGCAAGTCCTTGGATCTTCACTTGTTTTTGATCTTCAAGAGGTGAATCCTATTCTTCTTCCTTAATCATGTCTATGTTCTTCAATAATTTTCATGATTCAAAGTTTATTTCATCTATGTTCATCACTTTTAAGTTTCTAGATCTAGAACTTTGAAAATTCATAACTAATTCTAGAAAAATCCTTTTGACATGAAACCAATTGCTATGATCTTATAATCATCTCTATTTTCATCATCTAGAAGCATATGATCATGAGAAATTTCTTTCCTTGATTTCTGGGCTGGGCGAATCCATTGAAAAATGATGTTCATGGGTTTTGTTTCATTTTCATGTCTTGATTCATGATTCAATCTTCAAGTACCTTGGTAGTTCTTGTAAGTAAGTAAATAGAAGATCAAAAATCAAACTTTAACCTATTGGTTTCATAAAGGCGGAAACCCTAGCTATGAACACTTGATGATTTAGTGATTCAAAAGTTGTTTTGTAACACTTGAATCCAACTCTAAGTCTTGTATATTGATTAAATCCAAGAGTTGAAGAAATTTTAAAAACTTCTAGCCTAAAATCTTGAGAAAAACAGAAACCCTAGTTCTTGGAACTAGATGAGTTTTAGTTCATGTTCTTAGTTAATAATCTTGGTTTAAGTGCTTAATCATGTTTAAGTTACTTATGGATCATAAATCCCTAAGTTAACAAAATTTTAATTTTCCCTAACCTAGAAAAGTTGTTGAGACCGAACCTTAACCTCCATGAGTCAAGTATGTTTTTGTTTGATTTGATTTATTTTGGTTGCAATTCGTTTGAAGGAAACAACCGAGTTAACTGATTTAAGCCGACGGAGGAAACCGGATCAAATCGAGAGATTGTTTGAAAACGTTAGTTTGAGTCCTCAAGAGGTAAGGGGAGCTTACCTGAGGGATTTTCTCAATAACTATTTGCTTGTAGTGTGGTTGATATGATTTATATGTGGTTGTGATTATTTGTTTATGTTGTTTATCTTTGTGTTGTTTATCCGTGTATCGGTGATTGATCTGCTTTTAATTTATTTAATTATCTGCAGTTGTATATTATGTTGTTGTGATGCATGATCTGCCTGGTGATATAATCCTGATGATGTTGTTGAATGTTGAATGTTGTTTGAGAAGCCTGACAGTGGTCAGTGCACAACCGATTAATCAGATAAAAGCTTTAATAAGATGTGAAAAGATTATATTCAACGTTTTATGGGGAATGTTGGAATATAATAGTGGTGGAAAATATTATTTTGGAAAAAAATGAGTTTTGAGAAATATTATTATTTTAATGATTTATTAGTGTAAAAGTAATTTATGAGCCACGGTGAGAGCGTAACCGTGAAATTTTTTTAGTACTTCTAATTGTTACGCAAGAAATTCCGAAATATTATAAAAAGTTATTTTATGAAATTAATATTCGAAAATACTTTATAAAAAAAATAATAATAATATAATAATTAAAAAAAAGAGTCAAAGTTTGACTTTAAAAACATTTTCTTGGAAAATGATAAACGACAGCAAGTTTCGAAATTATTTACGGGGAAAGTTTAAAAATAACAGTACTTGATTTAAAAAGAGATTTAATCTGAATTGATTTATTAGAGTTGAAGTTTCAGTAAAAAGAAGTTGTTGATGATTTGACGTTATTTTGGAAAAAAAATGTGTTTCCAAAAGAAAAGTGGATTTTCTATGATTTGACGTTTTATAAACGAATTTCAAGTAGAAAGAATTTTCGGTAAATGAGTTTTACTTAATGACGTAAATGACGATATAGAACTTAGTAACCGAGATGTCGGGGTACTAGTGTTCTTATGACGTTATCCTATTTTGGATTTGTTTCACTACAAAAAAACAATTGTTTAGCGACCGTACTTTTCGGTCGCTAAACCATGTAAATCGATCGCTATTTGTTTTAGCGACCAAATCGTAGACCGATTTATGATGGTAGCTGAATACCTGGTCGCTAAAGTTTTAGCTACCGAATTATTATTTCGGTCGCTAATTAGCGACCGTAAATTCGGTCGCTATAAAATAAAAATCGGTCGCTATTAGGTTGGTCGCATTTTTTGGGTAACCATTTTTAGCGACCGATAATCGGTTGCTAATTCGGTCGCTAATTTTGGTTACTGTTAACCTATATTAGCGACGGATTTTCGGTCGCTATACATCATCTGGAAATCTTAAATAAAGTTTAGCGACCGAATTATTGGTTTCTAATTCGGTCGCTAAACTGGTTATTATTAAAAAAATTTTAATTTTAATTTTTATAATAATTTTTTTTTCTGATTTTCTTTAAACGTTAAAAAAATTACTAATAAAACACACCAAATAACTTATGAAATATACAATCATAAAAAATAATAAATATATATAAAAAGAATAATCCAAAATGTCGTACAAGAATCGTTTAAAGTCAAAAATATGGAGAGAAAAAATCAGTCATGATGAGGGTGAGATTGAGGAATCCAATCATCCTCAGCCGTCCGTACCACCGACGTCCGCTGGGCGATCGTCCTCTGCGATAGCAACATCGATGGCGGGGCGACGGCGGAGGAGCGGCAGGCGGAATCGAGGAGCGGCAGCAGCGCGCACAACCGTCGAGCATCATCCCGAGCAACCGGAGTCTGGATCCTCATCTGCTCCAACACCAGCCGCAGATGTCCGCCCCCGCTCGATGCTCGCCGCATCATTCTTTGGTGTGCCCGAAGTCAATCAGGCAATCTGGTCCGCCATCTCGCTGCTCTCTCTCGCTCTTCTCTCTCCCGAAGCTCCGCGTTCGATTGCGTGATGGTGTCCTCGCATTTGGTGGAACTGCTCTCGAGGGACGGTATCGGCGCGGCAAGGAAGAGCGAGCATGCTGGACGATGAAGCGATGAACTCGGCTCCCAGGTGTCCGAGGCCATACACGTGCCCCTTCTTGTTCCTGCCCCCGACGACCTCCAAATAAATGGCATTATCGTCGACAGAGACAGGAGAGCAGCCATCACCAGTCAAAGCCTCATCTTGTGACTGTAAGGCACGTGATATGGCATCGTCTTTCTTCTCGTTGAAGCCAACCTACAAAGTATAGTTGAATAGATTTAGTTAAAATAATTATATCCAATATTAACAAATCATTTATAATAAATTACAAGTAAACACTAAATTATATTTTTGCTTACAAGATATAGTTCACGGGCCTTGTCGTTGACCCATGTCCCCGACTTCAACTTCTTCGTCCTCTCCACCAACTCCATAGCGATCGGGGCCCATTTGTTTTCGTGCTTTCTGCATAGAATAATATAATATTAAATTCATAAGAATAATTAAAAATGAAAACTAATTAATTAAATGGTATATTAAGTCAAAAGTTTAATGTATTACCAGCTCATCGTAGTGGGCGGCGGCTGATTTAGACCCACCGGTCCAAGCACATGCGCCACCATCAGAAGCTCGATTACGCCGAGCTGTGGCCTGGATCTCCTGGAACTTCTCAGTAGCCCAAGATCTTGGTCCAGCTGCCTCATGATCTCAGGATCCACCCACCTCCCCTTATTCTGCCCCTTCCTCAGCTTATTCATCAGATTCTTCATAACCAGTGAGCCTTTATGCTCAAATATGTCCCTGACGAGAGCCTCTAAAGCTAAGTCCCACCTATACTCTTTCTGCAACTTACAGTTGTTAGGAAATTCGTGTGTACATATATATAATGTAAATTTAATTTAAAAAACTTAATAAACTGTTACCTTAAACTCTAGAAACAACTGATCCCTATGGCCCAGTGGGATGGCCTTCCATGTAGGCCATGGACCATCAAACTTGCGTCGCAGGATCTTCGAGATCGAATCAGAAGGGCCCTTCGCGGCGTAAAGCTGCAGCAAAATTAGAGCATTAATAAATGTTATAATTAAATTTTAAAAACAAGTAAATAGAAATTAACGATACTTTATATATATTAAAAAATTAAATTAGCATACTCATTATCCCCCCTGGGGATAAGAAGAATCCTCCTGTCGGATGGACCACGACTCTCCTGTCCCGAAGATGATGATGGTCCTGTCGTCGTAGGTGTGGATGATGAGGGTGCAGCCTGTGTCCCGACCACATGAGGATGGGTGGGGGGTGCAACTCCATCACCCTGAGGTGTCCCGTCAACAGAGGTGCTGGTAGGATGGTCTCGATCTGAAGGCTGTGGGTCGGCCGGCGAAGGGACTCTCGCAGCACGACCTCCACGACGACCTCCACGACGACCCCTACCTCTGGAGGAATCTGCCATCTGTGAAAAAAATGAAAATATGATTACACAACAGTGTAAATAATACAAAAATAAATTACCTAATAAGTAGAATGACATTCACACAATGAATTATGACATAAATAAATTACCTAAGTAGAATCTCCGTCACTAAATTCACCCTCAGTCTCATCAGTATCACTTGAACGGAATGTACCTTCGCTAGATGCGTCCAACTCGGATTGATCCATTAACTCTCTTTCAACTTCTTCCCCATTTCCGGAAATGTCCGCCAGAGAATTAACAATAATGCCCGGCGTAATTTGCAACGGTACGTGGGGTCTTGAAAACTCATCATCTTGGTACGGAGCATCTTTTTCAGGCTGGTTGATTACATTATCAGTAATTATACTGCGAGCCTTTATCTTAATAACACCCAACCAGCCATGATGTCCTTCGGGATATGGCGAGTAATAAACCTGCTCTGCTTGTTGTGAAAAAATGAATGGGTCGTACGCCTTATTATACCTTCGAGACAGCCTAACTTGAACAATACCATAATTTTTATCTATTATTGTCCCTACGTCAAGAGTAGGATCAAACCAATCACACTTGAAGATAACTAATTTCATCAAGGGGAAACCGGTATAATCGAGTTCAAGGATGTCAGTTAGAACCCCATAGAAATCATCCTCTACATTGCCATCAGTGGCTCGCACACAAACACCATAGTTACACGTCTGCATTCCTTCATTCCATGTTTTTGTGTTAAATTTATATCCATTTACAATATAAGTATTCCATGATGTAATCCATCTGTTAGGCCCCCATGCCAAATTTGTCAACAATGGATTTTGAACATTGTTTTCTGGATCTAGTACCTAAACAATCAAATATTATATTATTCTTATACATGCTATATATTTAAGGAGATAAAATGTATGCTTCAAAAAATGAAGATGCTTAACCTACATATTTACTGAACCACGTAGCAAAGTGAGAAGTAATTTCTCGATCAACCTGATCATTTGAAATGTCAGGTTGGAGATCCCTTAGAAAATTGCCGTACATCCTACATATGGGAGATTAACAAAGGGGATGATTAATAATAATAAATGTCAATTGAACTTATTAAAGACGTTGTAGAAACTTACTCTAAATATGGTGCCACCTCTTCACAATTTTGAAGGATATACAGATGAGCAGCATTAATGTCACGCTGCTCCAAGAAATATCCTTTTGATTTGCCACTAAATCTGCCCGGATAGTTGAATATTGATATAGGAGGACTAGTTGAACATCCTTCGCCCGAATCAACGTTTCTAGGCATCCTTGTCCTTCTCGTGTTAACTTCGTCCGGATAGTAATAAGAGGCAAAAGTGGAAGTCTCCTCTACTAAGTATGCTTCACAAATGGAACCCTCCACTCGTGCCTTGTTCTTGACTTTGTGTTTAAGGGAGTGCAGGAACCTATTAAAGAGGGATACATACAAATAATTACTAGTTTTAGGGAAGCTAAACTACTGCTCTCGTGTTCGTGAATTTCTGTGCTTTGCTTAGTGTATAACTTGCCTTCGGTTTGATAAGTCTGCCACAACCACCGTCTTGCAACTCAAGCTCCTTCCGATTGCAAATGTTAGCCAGGTCCAATCGAGCTTTATTTGTATCCTTTGTCCTCCCCTTGATGTCCATCACAGTGTCAAACACATTCAAAAACACATTCCTCTCAGTATGCATGACATCAATGTTGTGACGGAGTAGCTCGTCCCTCCAATACGGCAACCTCCAAAATATACTTTGTTTTGTCCAATTATGGTTGACTCCATAATCGGGAATATGTTCTCCTTGGGTTTCATGGACGAGCGGTAAATCTGTACTCCGCGCCATACATTAGGACCAGTCAAACGTGGTGGAGGCGGTGTTCTCTCCGCACAACGCTTCTTGAATGCATTCTTGTTCCGCCTATAAGGATGATCTTCCGGAAGGAATTGACGATGACAATCAAAATATGAGATCTTTCGACTGTGTTTAAGCGTGAATGCCTTCGATCGCTCCATACATATTGGGCATCCAAGCTTCCCCGCGGTCATCCAACCCGACATCATCCCATAAGCAGGAAAGTCGTTGATCGTCCACATTAAAGCTGCTTTCATGATGAAATTCTGCCTCAAAGATACGTCATATGTCAACACACCATCATTCCACAAAGATTGTCAACTCATCTATCAGTGGCTGCAAGTACACATCAATCTTACCTTTTGGATTAGACGGACCCGGAATTATGACTGTTAGGAACATAAACTCCCGCTTCATGCACATCCCCGGGGGAAGATTGTACGGAGTCAGGATAACCGGCCAACAAGAGTATGCTTTTCCAGACTGCCCAAAAGGATTAAATCCATCAGCAGATAACCCCAATCGGACATTGCGAGGGTCCTGCGAAAATGCCATATGAACCCTATCAAAATGCTTCCAAGCTTCTCCATTAGATGGATGACACAAGATATCTTGCTCCCTCTCATGCTCACTATGCCACCTCATGTGAGCTGCAGTGGCCATCGAAGAGTACAATCTTGTAAGTCTTGGCACGAGCGGAAAGTACCACATCTTTTTTAGCGACCTCTTCTTCTCAATGCCCATCCTAGTGGTTGTCTTATACCGATCCGCACCACAAAATGGACAACACGTTATGCTTTCCGTTGAATAATCCTTATAGTACAGCATACATCCATTCGGACAATAATCAATTTTCAAACACCCCAGACCCAAATTTTCCACGGACTTCTTAGCATGATAAAAACTTGTAGGCATCCGATTACCTTCTGGCAACGCCTTGGACACTGACCTGCTGAGGCGATTAAAACAGCCTTCTTGCATATTGTAGTCAGATTTGATACTCAACCATTCCATGCACATCGACAACTCCGTGTACTCCTGACATCCTTCCCACAATGGAGATCGTGCAGCACTCAGCATATCATAGAATCTTTGACCTTCGGGATTCGGATTCTCCTCTATGTATTGGGAACCCATTCCACCATCTTCTCCCCCAACTTCTTCTAGTACAACACCAACCGATGGTCCAGCATGATCCATTATCATCTGCTCGTATGGATTCAATTCTTCCCTCCCGTCACCACTTCCATAGTACGAACCTTCATCCACAATCGGGTTTAAGTCGGGCAACGTCTCACCATGGTTACTCCACCAATAGTAATCGGGCATGAAGCCCTTCTCATAAAGATCGGCTACAACTCCATCCACACTTTTGAAAGATTGACACTTGCATCTTTTGCAAGGACACCTCAATTGATCACCGCCCACCGTATAAATCTCTCCTGGCTAACAACAAACTCTATAAACTCACCCACTCCAACTCTATACTCTTCCCTAAGACGTTTATTCCGATCCAACCTACGATACATCCATTTCCGATTCTCCTGAATATCCATTGCAGGCAATTAAATAGCCCGACCAATCCTACAATAACACTTATATATTACGGTGCATTCCAATAACTCCATCAATCTCGTTCTTATGACAAGGTATGAACCTATCCCATTCGAGAAGAAACCTTTGTCACACTCGGCTACTAATAGTTATTCCCATATTCAAATACCTTATACTTGACAATATTTCGGCAAAGATCTCCCATCGGTCTCCAGGTTACACGACTCGAGCACGGTCGGAATCACCGCGATCAAGTATGCACCAGGAGAACAAAAGGAAATGCATCGAGGCGAGATTTCAACAAGTATATAAGGCATTTGAACATTGAAATGACTATTGTGCGAGTGTGAAAAAGGTTTTTTCCCAAACTGTCCCAATTGGACAATTCAAGATTCAATACAATGAGCATGCATACCTTGATAAGTTACGCATGCTCATTAATATTGAATCTCAAACAGAAACTAAGGCTTTCGTAAATTAATTATTAACTCTAACAGAAAATAAAACCATTAACCTATAAATATTGCAACATTGTTGAGTTTATATAAATTGCAGCGTAAATCAATACAAACTTAGATTAAATATTGTAGCAAACATCCTATTGAGCTCCGCTCTCCACTAACAAGTAGCGATTAATTGTCAAACACATGCATAATTTCTAAATTATCAAGACACAACCAAAGCATCCTGCCTTTCGGACAGGGATCACATCCTATTGAGCTCCGCTCTCCACTAACAAACAACACATATTGACAAACACATGCATAAACATTAAATTATCAGCATACAATCAGACAAGATCACATCCTATTGAGCTCCGCTCTCCACTAACAAACAACACATATTGACAAACACGTGCATAAACATTAAATTAATTATCAGCATACAATCAGACAAGATCACATCCTATTGAGCTCAGCTCTCCACTACCAAACAAGACGATAATTCACATAATACATTACACTGAGTGTTCAGAGAACTGACCTGAGAGAGAAAACACAACTGAGCAAGGATAAGTGGAGGAGCCGGTAGAAGAATATGACAACAAGGACCTATCGTGCATAAATGAAATTATTCATTTCAAATCAAATCACTATTCCAAAACCAAGGAAAATATTTGCTAATAGAAAGCAAAGGAAAAGAAACTGAGTCATTGTTTTGAAGTTTTTGGTTTCTGAAATTTGGTGCTTTGAAACTATGGAGAAAGATGGTTTTGGGGTTGGCTAATATCAAGATTCCTATGTAGTCTTTTAAAATCCACAAGATTCTTTTATACCAAAATAATCTTTTAAAATCTCAATCCATTACACCAATTTAAATTGAAGGGTAGGAATATAGAGCAAGCCTTTTAAACTTACTCTTGAACCAATAGAAAACCAAACTTAATCCCTTGTATGCAGTGACCTGAAAAATAGATATTATTCCTTCCTACTTTTGTTCACTTGTGGGCCATGTTTCTTACTTTCACTTTCCATTCTCGATAGTGTTGTCCATTTGAGTTCCTCTCGCTATACAACTTTGGAAATAATATTACCACACTTTTTTCCTTAGATAACCTTTATCCCCTCACATGTTATAAGTTTCCTGTGCATGAATTGCACATAATTTATATAATAATGTACTCAAAAAATTTATATGATAAAATTAAAGTGATGTGCCAATATCAATTTCCTAACCGCATTAGGTTCCGAATTGATCCTTCAAATTTTAATCCAATATGCATTCTTATTCGTTTGTCGGTAAAAGTGGAAATCATATTCTCAAATTTGAAAGTGGATATATATATATATATATATATATATATATATATATATATATATATATATATATATATATATATATATTATGACTTTGTTCCGAGAATCGATATCCTCTCGACTTGGAAGTGCCAAAGCCCATCTAGCCATCCTTTATCTTTGTTCTAGAGGAAAATTCTTAAAAGTTAGAAGCCTAATAAATCTGTAGTTCCACAGCTTCTTAGTGTCATTTTATTAGTCCTCAATGTACAATAGGCATAGTTCTCTAGCACCCTAGTACGTGGGGTTGAATGTTATGTATGGTAAAGTATGCGGAGACAAAGACATGAGGGAATGTCTTAGTTGTTTGTATAAGGAGAACTTAGAACAAAAATTCTATTGACTAGAGCACAATGGCATACAAGAGAAGGTTAAAAATAAAATTGTAGGAAGATGCTTCCCGTTGGACTGTTTTGGAGGTAAAGAATACAATAAGAATACATTATGTTTTGTCTCCTTCAATAAGTTTGGTACTTATTCAGCCCCCACCCTTTAAGAAGGAAGATGTACCCTGAACTTTTCATGCTTAGCACAAAAACACAGGCCCCACCTTCTGGAATCCTAAGCAAGAGGGACTAAATGATAAAAGGAAAGCCAGAACTGTCCTTGCTTTTATACTTACATTCGGTTAATAAATATAGTACTACAACATAGGACCACTTCCCTTGCCCTTGACTTGTACCATGGTTAATGTAGCGGATTCTTGTGCATGGAGTCAGTCCATTTTTCTTTCCTTATATAACGAGCCTTTTAATTTTCTGTAAACTTGTTCTTATCCATGCAGGAGTAGAATTTTTACTAATAAATGGATGCTCTAAGGATACAGCCATGCATTTAGACCTATATGATATATGTGATACTCTAACAAACAGAAAATGGTCCCTTGTTGGCCAATAAATAAATTACTTTAGGTTTATGTATGATTGATCTGGCCATACAGCTAGGAACTGTAATTGCAAGGCATATACCATGCTAAATCACTATGAAAACAATTTAAAAAGTGTATTAGTATCTGATTCTGTTTTAGTTAAAACCATGCATTCCACTGGCAATGCATGTGTCAATTGCATGCAAATTTGCATTATTCAATTGGAAATTCTACTAATGACATTCAAATGAATAACAACTAATGCAGAATAAATTTGAGTGTATGTAAGTGATAAAACACAAAAGCACTTGTCATCAGACACAGATAATAGAAGTAGAGGGCTATATATAAACCGTATCAATAGATACTCATTCATCAAGTGCTAAAGTGATCAGCAAGATAAACATTTTATAGACAACTTATAGAAACCATATAAAAAAAGGCCAAAGACTTCTTGAACAATATCTTCATATCACTTCTCCCTGTTCTTGTTCTTGATTCGATTTTTGAGAATATGTAATGAGGCCAGGAGATTCTGTGAGAGACTTTGAGAAAAGTTAAAGCCGAGTTCTTAAGTAGTTTTTTCGGCATGTGGACTGGAATAATTTAAGCAAGTAGATTGATTTGGTACTTTTCCATCTTGATATCTAGTTTACATGGCCATTCCCCCCAGAATCTCCTTAGCTAAATCCCCCTTACCCTTGCTACCAAATATCCATTCTGTTATAGAAATAGAGAATGAGAGAAGAGGAGAGAAGACAAGGTAGCTTACCCTTGGTGGTGGTGGTGTCACCGGAGCTGCGGACAGTGGTGGCTCAAGGGAGGCGACTCAGGTGCGCTACAGAGACAGAGACAGAGAGACATCAGAAAGAGAGAGAGAGAGAGAGGGGGGGAAGAGGAGAGAAGACAAGGTAGCTTACCCTTGGTGGTGGTGGTGTCACCGGAGCTGCGGACAGTGGTGGCTCAAGGGAGGCGGCTCAGGTGCGCTACAGAGACAGAGACAGAGAGACATCAGAAAGAGAGAGAGAGAGAGAGAGAGAGAGAGAGAGAGGGAAGGTGGAATCACTCACCGGAGGTGCGTGGCCTGGCGGTGACCGTAGCACAGACGTCGCGTGGTGGCAGGGAGGAGCAGAGCGTGCAAGGGAGAGAGAAGAAAAGAGAAGGAATGAGAGAAATGGGGAAGAAATGGGAAGGGCTCGCAATTTAGGGGTTTCAGTTTTAGCGACCGAATTATCCGGTCGCTATATCGGTCGCTAATTTGGTTAGTTTTAATTTGAATTTGTAACTTTAGCGACCGATTTAAATTTTCGGTCGCTAACACGTGCAATTTTATTTTTTTTAAAGCGCCTTTTAGCGACCGAATTAATATCGGTCGCAAATATAAATACAGTTTAAAGTGTGAATTCATAAATTTAGCGACGGATATATAAATCGGTCGCTAATATATACACATTTTGACCGTCGCATTTAATTCGGTCGCCATTCCGGTCGCTAACAATTCATAAATTTCTAACATTTACTCTCCTTTGTTTAGCGACCGAATTAGTGACCGATATCTCTGCTACGCTCTATTTCGGTCGCTATTTCGGTCGCAGAATCAACTCTAACCAGTGTTTCATGTAGATCCTACAATCGGTCGCTATTTCGGTCGCAAATAGCAACCTAAAAATTCGGTCACTATTTTCGATCGCTAAATGACCTTTTTTTTGTAGTGTTTTTCACGCAGGGCAAAACGATGTAAAACGACAATATGGAACTTAATAACCGAGACGTCGAGGTATTAAGGTTCGTTGTGTTATAGACTGGGTATCTACTAAAAGAAGTTAAAACGTTGTAAGATGTTTTCTATTACCACGAACCTAAGACTGATTGCAACGGTCTAGGGGCTTCGTGATTGAGCACTCGGACTTTGAGGTCCTGTGTTGTTAATAAAAGTTGTAAAGATGTTAAAACAATGATGCTTTTAAGAGCATTCGATGTTTGAAACGATGATGGGTGTAAGCTTTTGAGAGCTTTGACAAATAAAGATATAGCGCAAAGAAAAGTGTTGAGAACAAAATGTTTTTCTTGCATGCATTTGGCAAACGTGCCATGATTATACAAAGTGATTACCTTACGGCGTCGGGTAGATCATACTACGATGTTCCTCATTGTGCCCGGGTTTGGACAATGAGACCCCATCTCCGATGTTATCACCGTGCCCGCGATGTTGGACAAGGTGTGCGATGGGTTTTGGTTGTGTGCTCGTGGCTGCGTGCTGTGGCAACGAGTCCGATCAACTCCTTACGAGGTTGGAGATATCTCATGAGATTAAGTATGAATGTTTAGATGATGTATTGAAGTGTTCATGCATAATTTTCCAACATTGATGTTTGGGGTGTGAAACTCATTGATAAACGAGATGCTATGTTATGAATGAGTATGTTGTTATAATCATGTATATGTGTATGTGCCTTCTTTTGTGTTGCACATTTAGTTATTGTGGTAAATCCATATATTGGCGTCTCACCCTTACAACATATCAGAATCGTACAAGGGGTATAATTTCTACAAGAAGGAGAAGGCTGTCTTGTTCGAGGCATTCCGTTGCTGCTTTTATCGGTTGTAGTGTCTCATTGAGTTCACGACCAGCTTAGGTACTATTATGTTGTATTATGTTTTGAGAATAAAGCTGATTATGAGTTAGGTGAGAAAACATATGAGGCAATATAGTTATATGACTTATATACATTATGTATTTAAGTGTGATTTGATTGCGTTGTTGTAGTTATGAGGTTAAAAGAAAAAAAAATTATCACCATATTTTGAAAAGATAAACGTTGAGAAAACATTATTTTTCGAAAGCAACCAGTAAATTAAGTTTTATTTCCGCAAACGGATAACCATGTGATGACCCGAGTTAGGGTGTCAGAAAGAACCTGTGCAATGCACGAGACATGTGTTGACTTCTTAATGTTTATATAAAATATTTGAATTTTGAATATTTTAATATATAGGAATAAGAATTTTGTAAACCTCTATCTTTCTAGTGTGTTATCGATGCGATGCACGAAGTACAGCGACGATTGACTATAATAAAAAAATACACAATTTTAAAATTGTTTTCGGTTTGAAATATAAAAGGAGGGTTTCATAGTCGAATTTTAAATATAAAATTCATTCGAAATAAAAAAAAAACTCTTAAAATATTTGAAAAGTGTTTTATATAAAAGCAAAAATGTAAGGATCAATAAAATGACTGATTTTAAACATAAATCTCATTCATATAAAATTTAAATATTTTAATTCAAAATAGACATTAAAGAGTGACAAATGTAACACATAAAAATAACTTCCAAAAACATCTGTATTAAACATTTGTTTAAAGAGTATGACAAATGTGACATATCAAAATAACTTCCAAAAACATTTGTATTAATAATTTGATCATTGCACCAAGAGTTCAACATCAAATAGTTTCCCATTTAAACAATTAAATTAAAACTTCCAAAAAAAAGAAAGTAGATCCAGACAAAATGAAAAGTTTCAAATCCAATTACACCACAAAACAATTCATTAAGGCAGACTAAAGCATAAAAGAAGAAAAACTTCAAATGATAAATTTTCTTCACTCTTTCGCTCTTTTTGATATCCTTTTTCAAAAGCTTCACACTTGCGCAGTGATCAAGTCCATCAGACTCATCTATAGTGGTTCTCGTGGCAGGAGTTAACTCATCCAAATCTCCACCCAAATCCATCCCAATGTCATGAATCTCATGATCCACTTGAAGTTATATACAAACACCAGTTATACAAACACCAATTGAGAACTACATCAGTTGAAAGACCGTTGAGGCGATCATCTTCAAGTCACCAACATCAAACTTCTCACGGTTCCATATTTGATCCCATCTTCATTCTTCAACACAAACCGCATTGTCTCCACAAATTTTTAAAGCTAGAAGTAATTCTTGCATGTAATCTGAGTTCTCTCTATTATTCAAAAAGTTAATCAAAAGATCCAAAGCAATCATATGATCACCTTCCCCACAATAACAAAGAGGGAAGAGCCAGCAAGTTTCCACAACTATGGAAGCAGTTCTAAAGCATTTATTAGTCTCGTAATTTACTGTCTCAATCAAAGTTTTCAGGCTATATTATGGTAATGTCAATTTGAGAATGTCTAAAATGGTCTTTGTATGATTTAGCAGAATATGCAAATTCATAAATTATGTTAACAAATAAAATCATGGTCTTCAAATTAATTGAGTTTGCTTTGCATTGTTCAAAAGGTTTAAGGATCTGCACAGGATAATATGCCTGAATAAAGTTAGATAAGCATAAGAGCATGATATAGTGTTGATTCTCATGTATCATTGGTTTTGTGACTGGCGTCTATTGGGTTCACATATTCTAGATATAGAAATTTTCATCTTGGAAATGATAGCACGAATATCTATGCCTTCATACGTGAAGTGCACCTTTCATATTACCTTTATGATACTCAATCCTTCCTAATAACGCTCTAGTTTCCTATGATGAAAAGGTCATTTACCTTCATCTTATAATGAAGAGGCATTTCAAAATTTGCTTACCTAAAAATATCACACATTACAACCTAAGATGGTAGTCTTTATATGGAAACTTGCTGGAAAAACTTTATCCTTTGTTACCCCATTCAATAGTAAGTATAGTTTTCAATCATCATAAATTGAATAAGTCCAATCTGGAATCTGACATGATATAATTCAAGAAAGGATTACCTCCAAAGAGTTTTGCATCCTCCACAAAACTGTACCCCGCTCCAACTGGATTGTCCTATGTTATAACATCAAAACCAATGATACATGAGAACCACAAAGTGCAAAGAACAAAAGAAACTAACCATAATAAAGAACAGAAATCAACTGCATAAAAAAAAAGTATTTTCATTATGGCTGAGTTCGACAAACAGGAGATCTGCTTTTCTCAACATGTGGAATTATGTGGCTTCAAATTGGTGTCCAAAGGACCAACCTCTATAAAATTTCCGATCCCAACTCCTGAAGCACCCTGCTCAATGTTTTGAAAATCTCATTCAAAAATCCAGAATATGGGGTTGTACATTTTTGTTAAGATTAAAGCCCAATCTAATAACACTTAAAGGTCTACCCTGCAACCAGAGAATGATTTTCCAGTCTTAAGGGACTTCTGTAAGCCACCAGAGCATGCGGGCTTCTATAAAAAAAAATAAAAAACACAACAAAGTTAATAAGGGAATTATTGTTCATTGGGTTACTTCTCCATACACTTAAAAGATGAAAATAATAATAATTCTATCCAGTGGATTACTATGGAAATTACAGAATTTTAATGCATTTGACTTACTGGGTTTGACTTCTACATAGCCACATTCCTATGATCCGTATTGGCTCTTCAAAGCCAATGCCATTCCTCCATGATATAGTAAATCAAGGTGTAGAAGAAGAATTGTGACAATGAGAAAGCTTTCCCGTTGGAAGAAAGGATGCAGTGGCAGAGAATGAGTATAAAGCTAAAAAGCCTCATAAAAAGGATAACAAATGCTTATTGAAAGAAAAGCATATAGATGTTACTTCTTACTCGTTGCCACCTTTTTAAAGTCTACAGCTTATATATGTGAACATGCAAATTCTATCATGTACAGAATCTGCATGAAGCTTTGCTAACAATTCAAACTGTACATCGCTATCACATGAATTATGGTGGAAAAATATTTTTTTATCATAGAAGAAATTCATAATAAGAAGCGACTAACAGAACCTATGCAAAACACCCTCAAATTGCATTTGCTTCAAATTCAATGTACAGTTTTCATGACATTAACGAAATGATTCAACCTAAGTTTCCAAAATTTCCTCACACAGTACTATACGAGAAATTAAAAACTAAATCAAGATTTTAAGCAATTAAGTCTGGTGCTTCATTCATTACAAACAAATCTAAAACCAAAAGAATGTGTAGAGACTTGCTGGTGTTTTATTAGCCTTCCCTGTGAATTCTGTGAATTCTGCATCTTGTCAAAATTACCTCTCAAAGTAAGTACAGGTGCAACATATTAACAGCCTATAGTTCTCTATTGCTACCAAAATGAGACCTACAAGTGCAGTATCTAAAATATTTAATTAAGTATAGACACAAGATATCATAAAAAAGGGCGTGAGGATTCTTTACTCCTTATTTGACATCTGGATTCTTTTACTCCTTATTATCAATTAAAAAAAAATTCCAGAGAAGATTATTTGCAATTGATGGATTTGTGACCTCTTCTTGTTCCTTGTTATGGTTTCACTACCATAAGACATCATAGTCCATATATTAGATCAAATAGTGTAATGGTAGCTTCAACAATAAACTAACACGTAATATAGAGATTTCAAAGGCTAGATAGAATACTCAAGGAATTTTTGCAAATTATTACACTCACCAAGTTTTGAAGTTTCAAGCCCTCTGGAGCTTGTTCACCACTACAACAAAAAAACTACTTGTTTCAGAATTTTGCACACCTTGAAGCAAGTGGTTCTATAATCCAACAAAGAATAGAAAGATGAAGAGAAAGAGAAATTACCGATAAGCCTTTTGGAAGCCGATGAATCATGCAACAGGAACATCTAGAACCAAGTGCAGTGTAAGTAATCCATTGTAGCATTAAATGAAAAGCTAACTACAACCCTAAAGAATAGTTTGATTCAAGGAAAGTGACAGAAAACTCAGTTATCAAGGAACTTTGTGTCATTAATAAAGTAAAAAACGAAAATAGTCATAAAGAAACATTACCGGGAGAGAGAGAGGGAGAGAGCGGCAGAGGCTATTGGAGTTCAAAATGCTGTTGAAGCCGGCATGAGTTCCAAAAATTTACCTATTGGCGTTGTGAACTGCAAAGGAATGTAGCATTATGGAAAAAAAAACAAAGAAAAAATGCACTGAAGGAAGATATATGCAAGGTTAACATCAAGTTACTTAAGTAATAATAACATTGTCTAAAGATTAGTAAAACAACTAAAAGTTAGTGATAAAATTGCGACCATTAACATTCCCATTAAGAAAGTAACAGCATCAAAACAAATTTATCATTCATTAGGAACTCATATCCTAACCATAACATCAACATCATGCTTATTGCTAACTCATATCCTAACCATAACATCAACATCATGCCTATTGATTATGGATCCTTATCTTTCCTTGTAGCTTGCATTATCTTTAAATTAATATCAGTTCTTTTCAAAAAATATGTTAAAGGGGTCGCACATATATTATCCCATCATGCTTCAACAATCATTATACATGTTAAACCTTTGTAAGTATTCAAATATAACATACTACATCACTGTTACCCTGTCCCTCAACAATAAGACCTTAATTGTACTTTTGGTCCCCCAAGTATTGATAATGTGCGATTTTGGTCCCCCACATTTTTTTCGAACACATTTGGTCCCCTTAGTTTTTCAATTGTGCAATTATAGTCCTTCCATTCATATGCTGTCAAATTGGTAACAAGGTTTGCTGACTACCAAGTGGATTAAAATATATTTATTTTAGGATTTGGGGGCAAAATACGTTTAGGGTTCTATCTATAACAAAGGGATGGGTTTGGGGCTAATTTGACACAGATTAAGGGACCCGTCACCCGCTAAAAATAATATTTAAAATTTATAATTAAAAAAATTAATAATAAATAAATATATTTTAATCCACTTGGTGTGGCATGTCAGCAAACTCGGTTACCAATTTGACAGCAGATGGATAGAAGGACTACAATTGCACAATTGAAAAACTAGGGGGGCCACATGCGCTCGGAAAAAATATGGGAGACCAAAATCGCACATTACCAATACTTGGGGATTAAAAGTGCAATTAAGCCTAAGACTTAACATACAATGAGCAAATACGTTAGGTAGGACCCTTTCTATTTCTAAATAGTTCTGCCAATGAATGTACAACTCAACAATGATCACCTAAGGTCAGTTATCGCAGCCACTACACTATTGATTTTGCTTGTCATATAAATAACTCCTGATTTCCCTGTACCAAAAAGTTCCCCAAAATAAAATGTTCAATCTGTATGAAGAGCAATCATGAAGATGATAGATGGATTGGAGGAAGAATAGCAAGATTGGAGGAAGATAAAATTATACATTGAAAGATAAAGGTAACATTTCAAATCCTGACAGATGAACCCATAAACCTCTTGGTGCAATCCCTAGGCTGCTAGCCATTGAACCCAGTAACATCATAAATAATATCAAAAAATATTCAGATTGCAAGAAAACACAGCAATGTGGTGAGATAAAAAAACACAGCAGTGAGAGAAATATGAGAGTGTGACACCCTAAACTCGGGTCATCACATGGTTACCCGTTTGCGAAAATAAAACTTAATTTGCTGGTTGCTTTCGGAAAATAATGTTTTCTCAACGTTCATCTTTTCAAAATATGGTGGTAAATTTTTTTTTCTTTTTAACCTCATAACATCAACAACGTAATCAAAACACACTTAAATACATAAGGAATATAAGTCATACAACTATACTGCCTCATATGTTTTGACACCTAAATCAACATCAGTTTTATCTTCAAAACATAATAGGACCTAAGCTGGTCGGAACTAACAGACACTACAGCCAACCGGGAGCAAAGACATGCCTCGAACTAGACAACCTTCTTCTTCTTGTAGGGATTAAACCCATTGTACGTCTCTGATATGTCCATGTCAACTCCGGAGCTCTTCCTCGAAACGGACCTCCCTCCCTCACCTCTGCCATGCGGATTCAAAGAACATCTCGACAACCGGAAAGGTAAAGAGAGAGAGACAAAGACAGAGAGATAAATGAAGACTAAGCTAAGAAGGTAGAGAAAGGAAAAGAATCATGAAATTTGAAATTCAAAATTTGCCTTGGGGAGAAGAACAGAGAACATAAGAGGGTTAGGGAAAAGAGGGGTTTTTTTTTGTGTGGGGGAAGTGTGTTGGAGAAGATCGTCAGAAATGTAAAATGACTCATTTCATCACCTATTTATAATAATACCATTCTCCAAGTCATTGGTCTAAAATTTCTAAAAATGGATCCTTTTTTGTCTTTAGTGATTTGTTTGTGGGCTATTGGTTGTTTGACATGTGTAAAAAATTACCTCAGCAGTGACCAGGAAATCTATATAATATAGATATAGATATAGATTTCAGTTCCAATTTAATGTATGACTCGATTTGTTTGATATGCTTTTACATCTACGAACCACAAACATTGACATGGATACGAGTCATGATAGGGACATCGGGCGGGGATCGACATGGCGGGAGGGGTCAATTTTTACGGTAAACCATGATTAAATTAAGAACATTATGTTCTATAATGGCACGCCCCATATTCCCTCAATGTTTGGAGGGAGTTTGCGTTGGACTATTGGAGGTATAGAGCGTGTGCTTTATGGGGTGGCCTAGCTTGCTGTTCTTTACAAACATTGGAACAATAATAATAATAATAATAATAATAATAATAATAATAATAATAATAATAATAATAAAGACTTGTTTGTGAGATGAGAGTGAGCCTTGACACATTAATAAGGTTGGTGCCTTATGACTTCGAGGTCGTGGTTTTAAATCGTAGAAATAGTCTTTCAATGTGTAGGGATAAGACTGTATACATGCATCTATTTTCCTCGGATTCTAGCTACTAGGTGGGAGTCTCGTGTACTGGACCAAATTTTAGATTTACTTGTTTAATTCCTCAAATCGGACGTAGAGATATATACACTAAAATTATACTTATAGTCTACATAAAAAAGAAAAATATTAAACTTATTGGAGAATTAGGTGCTACAATAGAGCCCTCTAGGTTTGAAGTATGGACAATGTACCTGCCATTCTACCTTATGTTGATATTCAAGTTTCTTAAAAGAAAATTGGAGGCAATGGTTGAACTCAGAGGTGGCAAAATGATCCATTTGTCCACCATCCATCCAGTCCATCCATGAGAAAATCCATCTAATCCATCCATTTATAAAAAAAGTAATATAAATGGATTGGATGGATTGGATTATTTTGTTAGTGGATGGATTATGATCCATCCAATATTTTTTAAAATCCATTGGACCAACAATAAAAATGTAATGGATCAACTTTTATCCATTCCAAAACCAATTTATTTTTTTCATATTATTTTTCACCAAATAAAAAAACCCTCCATTTGTAACAAAAAAAAACACTCCATCTAATTTTCTCTTTCGTTCCCTATTATTTTTTATTCACTATTTTTTATTTTCTTTATCTGCTTTTTTTTATTTTTTTGTTTCATTAAGTATTAACTAATTAATTGTTCTCAATCACTAGTTATAGTCCACGTTATCACGTACGTTTTCTTTTTTCGTTGCCGTTTTTTTTTTGCTGAGAAACTTAAAAAAAAGTATTAACTAATTGAAAGCACAGAAAGTCGTAACAAGTTTCGTAAAACAATGTCATGGAAAGTTGTGGCAAAACAACCTCTGTAGATGCACATAATCAATTACTCCCATATAGTAATATAAAAATGGCCGTGATATAAAATGGCCGTGAGATAAAGTGGAGAGAAGGTAAAGATAGAGAGACAGTAGGGAAAAAAAGGGAGAGAGAGAAAGGGTAGAGAGGATGAAAGAGGAGAGCGGGTGTGAGATAGGGATAATATTTTAAATTTTTTTACAAATTATTTTATTTTTAAAAATCTTTTATGGATGGATAAAAGAGATATAAAATTATTTAATTTTTTAAAATAAATTTTAGTGGATGGATTGGATATCCATCCATGAAAAGTTGTTAATGGATGGATCGGATGGATTTTATTTAATGGATCATGGATGGAATTGATTTTTTTAATGAATTTTTAATGGATTATAATGGATTAATGGATTGTTTTTAATCCATCCGTTAAGATCCGAATAAAAATTTATCCGATCCATCCATTTGCCACCCTTAGTTGAACTCTTGAATACTTTGGTCACAGAAATATGAACTCTGATAATGAAGACTCGTAAATAGTTTTACATCTCTATGTGCCTCCTTACGCTATAAAATTCCTTGGGTTGGAAGCATGGAAAGCACACATATCCATTCTACCTCACGTAGAAATCCAACCTAATTATGAAGAATGAGGACAACAATGATTAAACTCTTGATCATTTGGTTAGGCAGGCTCTAATGCCATGTCAAAAATCAATTATGATAACATTTTTAGTGAAAACACGACGTGGATGATTTTATATCTTTTAACACATCATCAACCACCTCATGGGTGGTTGTGAAATTATAAAAAGGTTGTCTCAAGCTTTTAGCATAAACTCTTGCCTGTAAAAATAAAATAGTTGCTTTCAAAAATAAAAGAGTTGCTTGTTTCAAAAAAAAATAAAAGTAAAAATAAAAGAGTTGTTTTAAAATCAGCGACAATGGATCAAATGACTTTTTCCCCAATCTATTTATTGGATGTAAGTTTTTTAGTAAGAACCACAAACGTCCTAGCTAGAGTTGAGATTATGATGATTTTGGTATTCTGGAGTTGAGGTGCCCCAACTCCCAAGAGGCGAGCTTGCTCAAAGTCCAAAGGTGGAAGAGGAATGGCATGGGATTATTATCTAGATTTTCATGTTATATATATAACAAGAGATAATTCACTGGGAAATCTTGTTAGAGAGATAGCTACAACATGTTTTGAATATAATGATTGCATCTAGTGAATCCCTGCACAAGAAAACTTGTTTCTATCTCTCTAACATGATGTCATCATGCCATTTCCTGCTCTATCATTTGTATTTTGAGTGTGTTTGGGAAAGATGGAAAAAAAAAATTATGCTGATAATCGATTTTTGTATAATCAATTTTTGTGATAATCGATTATAATCATAATCTGTTTTTGTTTGGGTCTGTTTGCTGAAAAGCGATTTTAAGATAATCTACTTCGTTTTGATGATACAAAAAATCACTTTTATATAATAAATTATAAAAAAGAGTATGAAGTTATTTGTTTATATTAATAATATTTATGTTTTTTAACATTAAAACTTGTTAAATATTTAATTTTTTAACCAAAAAAAAGTAAAAAAAAAAATTAAAAAAATTAAAAAATAACTACTAATTAAATAAATAATGCAATATGTTGCATCAACTAACAGTGATGCAATGGAAACTAGGCGCGTTCTCGGATTGGATCGGATCGATTTTGAGCCAAAAAGTCATCCGATCAAATGATGAAAACAACATGCGGTTTGGATTGGATTTGATTGTTTCCTTCAGAAAATCTGATCCGATCCAATCCAATCAAATGCGGTTTGAATTGGATAATTCGGTTTTTATCCTACTTTATTTTTTCTTATATCAAGTGTCCTTTTTACTGATTTAATAGTGGACATAAGATAATATTCATTTAAGGGGAGCTAGTTTAGAGTGCCCAACACTTATTTTAACCACTCTCAAAACGTCTAGCAAAATATAACTTCAATACATTAACATTTATTTTAAATATTATCATATATGCCATCCTAACAAAAATATTAAAGAGAATGAAGGTGTTAATTCATATATAAAAGTATGAAAAAACAATACTTAAATATGAGTAATATTATACTTTTGAAAATAATAGTATATGTATATAGTAGTTCGGTTTGGATTGGATTGGTTTTCTACTGGGATCCAAAATCCGATCCAATCAATGAAAGTCAAGCGATTTTTCGGTTTTGTTTCGCTTTTTTGGTTTGTTCGGTTTTCGGTTCGGTTTTTGCGGTTTGAATTGGTTTAGATCGATTGATGAACACCCCTAATAAAAACAGTTATCAAAAAAGAAATGGGAAAGTTGTTGGGGGTGGGGGGCAAGAACGTAAACCAGCATAGGTTTTGGGAAATAATCATAATCTGAACTAAAAACAATCATTCTAATGAGCTGTAAAGATTCATCTTTTTTTCAACATAAAAGCTTTTTAAAGAATAAATGTCAATACCCAAACATAAAAAATTTTTTTCAAATATTTTTTTGAAAAAAAAAACAGTTGAAAGTCTTATAATCCATCTTTCCCGAACACACACTTGTTTGATAACGAAAAGAAATCAAACCAAACAAAAACATAAAAAGGCAATCATAATTCAAATGTCAAATATCCAGAAATTCATCTATTGCAACCAAATACTGGCTACTAAATTGTGTCCAAGTCACATGGGCGTTCCAAATGATTGAAATAAGCAAAATGAAAAATAAAAGCATATTGTGACGATGAAGGGACGAACGAAGAACGATGGTTCATGATCCCCAAAGCCAAATGGCGAAGCCCAAAGAGTTGGTGCGCGAACTCCGTCCCAGCCCACTACCACCGGTTTGGGACGAGGAGAAGTGAGCCACACTCCCCACCATCATTCTCGTTGACGATCGCGTGACGAGAGCGTGGTTTATAGTTGGAGCAATTTTTACGCAAGAGGGTGGCACCAGTTTAAAGTAAGATGGAGCATTGGCTTAGGGTGTGGCAATGGCAGATGTTCGCACGGCCTTCTACGATGACCGACGGTGTAGATGGGGCGGCGTTGTCGATGAACATATTGGGGTCCTTCTTTGTGTGAAATTCGGGTTTGGTAAATTTAATCGGGTAGGGTTCAAATTTGGGTTGTGAACATTTGGTGTTCTTGTGGGCCAATTTTTTTTGGTAATAAAAGTGAATTAAAAGGCCAAAAAGGCCATAGGAAATTAGTCAGTATCATGCGCCTCCTTGATCTTTAGACACTGAGAGGGTGTTTGGGAAAGAAGATTTTTAGAGTTTTGTAGCTTTTCTCAATAAAAGCTGTTTGATAAATAATCTTGAGTGTTTGGCATTTGGATGATCATGAAATTTTTAAAAAGCTTTTTTTGGATAAAAAAGCTGTTTTATACCATCTTCAATCATGGACTGTTGGATTTTTTTCAACCGAGTATTTCCAAACTCCAAAATATTGTTCCCCTTTTGCCCCTGACATGCTCTTTCACCCCTTCACTGCGTTGCACATTTTTACTAACGGCCCGTGCTATTATGTTGGACGTTCGGTACATGAGCTTAATTTTCATAACAAAAAATACAACAAATTTATTTAATTTTTTTATAATAGAAAAAATTGATAACAAAATAAAAAAATAAACATTTCAACAAGTTTTAATGTAAAAAAACTATCCAATATTTGTGATTTAAACAAATAACTTTATACCCTTTTAAACAAATAACAAATAACATTTCAACTATTTGCATCACCCAAGCGAAATAGATTATCTTAAAATCGCTTCTGCAAAGAAACATACCCAAACAAAAACAGATTCCGATTATAATCGATTATCACAATAGTCAAATATTTGAAAACAAATTATCGAAGATAATCTTTTTTTTCAGTTTTCCCAAACACACTCTAACTATTTTCGTGAAGAAGGAATTATCGTTTTCAGAGAAAAGAAAATTTGATCTTTAGATTAATTTTTTAAATTGGGGTTAAAAAGCAAATATGAAAATACATTGTTCCTTTTAGCAAATACAAATGTTACTTTGAAGATTTGATGGTTGAAAAGTCAAAGGTTCCAGCTGAAAAAATGATTGGTTGAGATGTTGACATGTGTGTGGTGCAGTGGATGATGCACCAAGTGGGTGGTGCAGTGGATGGTGCACCAAGTGGGTGGTGCACCATAGCTTGCACCAGCATAATTAGTCTATTTTGAAAAAGAGTCATCTTCTTGAGTGCCATAGGGCATTCTTTTAATAATCATAAGAAGCAAGTTTTCATGGGAAAATTAAGTATTTAACTTCTTCAAACATTAAATATATCAATTCTCAATGTAAAGTTTCTTTTCTTGGTTCCTTAACGAGTGCAGGGGCACTGTTAGCATTTCCTTTGAAAATATTATAATTTAGAACCAATAACAAGCAAAATGTTTTCACCCCTAAGCAGCAACATAAATCATGATTCGAGTTGTTGACATAGATTATGTGCCATAAGGAAGTTGTGTCCTAAAACCCTAGGCCGTGGATCTGAGCCTTTTCGCTCACTTTTTTCTATTGTTTGTTTGTTTACATTCTAGCAACAATTAGGACAGTATATCAAGATAATTAAATACCAAAAACATGATTGGATAATCAGTATATTGAAAATGAAACCTTAAAAGGAACACGATCGATACTACTTAGTTATTGCCTCATCAAATGATGCATAAGATACTTGCACATAAGCTGCATGTCATTCGGTTTGTGACTGGGAAAAGGGTATCATACTATCGCCTTAATTATCACTTAAGAATGCATGTCTATTCTCACCACACTTTTGATTACACCTCTTTTCATTGGTACGTAGAGAAGTGATGGTAAAAATATTAAAAGGAAAATGTTTATTTCATGCCTTTCACATACAACAAGGAAAATGCTATATCGTAGGAATACAAAATTCATACTATGCACATTGTTAGACGTATATTAAGAACAAGTTTTGTCTCTCTTAACATTTACTCATTGCACACATCCTTATTAGTTGATACCAATGTTGTTAAAATTCATACGAAAAATATCTCATACCAAATAGCAATATACAACAACCTAAGAAAGTTACCTCATCTTCACTTTCCAGGCCTTGTTTTTGCTTCATGTATTTTTGTATAAACGAGACAGTTACATTTCCATCTCTGTGGCAAAATAAAGTGAACATGAGAAATCAACAGTATACCATATTCTAGATTACTAGATCTGTATTTTAAGAAGCATTAAATAAATAGGAGCATCAAATATTGAGCAAATTAAAGTAGTTTATAAAGCATATATATTTTAATAATCTAACAACGTTTTCTTTGAATCTATTTATTAGTCCCTTTCTATAATTTTAAAGCTTTCATGCTATTTAACTTTACTTAAATAAAAGAAAATTATTACATAAGTAAACAAGATCACATCATGGAATGATAAATCATGTCATCATGTATTCATCGAAAAAAAAAATCATGTCATTATGCTAATTAATAATTATAGCGTACAATCAATGAAGATCAAACTGATTAATTGCTTACTTTTATGTGGTTCAATATGTTGCATGAACTCTATCCTATGGAGACAGGCTTAACGTAAAGAAAAAAATAATAATAATGTTGATGGACAAAGGTGAATCTGAAAAAACTTACTTTATCCTTAGATAAGGTGAAGGAATTTGGGGCAATGGTGGTCCTTCCTGAAACATTAATTAGTCTGAAATTAGTAAATAAAAAATATTCAAAAATGATTTATGGAAGACATGTATAATAATATATATGCATAGGAATTCAAGATATAAGTTGGAAATTCGAGTTACAAAGCTATGTCTTCTCACTGGTTTTCATCAGCCATTAAGGAGAACCAAATGGATTCATCCCTTCAGAGCTTAGTGTTGGAAGCATCCAACACTTCTCACAGGTGCCTTTTTTCTTGCAAGGTCCCAACTTATTATCTGAAGAATCATTACCAGTGCCAATCTTTTTATCCTTGAGCTTTCTCTTGCCTTTCTTTCCCTTACTTTTGGCTTCCTGCACTTGAGAACCACTTTCCTTTCCTTTCATGCGTTTTAGAGTCGCCAATGTTGCTTCCTGTGGTTCAGCATCAGCACCATTCTTTTCTACTTGGTCTGTGGATTTGTTATCCTCAAAAGGTGACAAATGCTGCATCAAAATAAAAAAATTCGATAACCAAAAATATATTAAAAGAGCATCTGAGTACTCTAACCCATATACAAAGATACTAAAATGTACAATAGGCGTTCAAAGTTTATGTTTCAACCAGATACCCAATAACAAAATACAAGCTTAATAAAAACTAATGCCAATAAATTCATGGAAAACAAAATAACCAATATAAGAGACAAACAAAACACTCTAAACAGAATCATATCTGGTGAAGTCAAAGATAAGAGACTGATTTTCTTTTCTGTCTCTTCAGTATTCCTCAACAGACTTGTTTGCAGTGTTGATTGTTCTGATTTTACAACTTCAGCTGCCTTCATCGTTTCTTTGTCTGAAGGGAGAACTGTGTCCCTTAAGCATTGCCAATTGAAGTCTGTCCTGTAATCAGAAAATATGATCTGCAACTTAGCATGCAAAGTTTTAAAAGAGAACGTATATATATTACATTACAACAACAAAAACCTTAACAGTGTACTTTTACTCTCTTTAAAGTTTTATTAGTTTTCATAGATCTATTTGAGACAGATCTCAAAACTATATATTCTTCCTTATAGTTTATACATGTTTTTAAAGTTGGTCCCAGGAAGTTTTAAAATCATCCTAATTGTAAACTTTGTCAATTAATTTAGTCTTTTATATTAGATGAAAATTATAATTAATACCATTAAAATTATCTTACGTGACTAATGGAAATTAACATGCCCTTTGCAGTTGGGATGGTAAATCAAATTCTATTAAACCACATAGAATAAACTAACAGTACTATTATTACTTTTATCTAAAAGGAGTGACTAATTTGATAACATTTATTCCTTTAAATGTATTATAAATATAGCATCCCTCTTAAAAACAGACATATAAATACACGTTCTTTATTAATTTTGAAGAAAATATACAATAGGGATGAGTGACTTTGAAATATGTAACGGGGAACCGACCTTAGTTTCGATTATGGATTGCGCTCAATCCATTTCACAAACAAAAGGATTCTATTTCTCCCTCTTCGATCATAAAGTAAATACACTAATTGCAAAACTGAATAAAGATCATACTAAAAATCAATTTGAAATTTCTGATCAATTTGTATAGTCAAATCTGAAACAGATTCACAAGAAAAACAACTTTCATATTATCTAACACTAAACAAATAATTTGGCAATGTCCATGAGAAAAACCATGAGGCAATACTTAGAGTATGAAGTATGAACTCCTAATGAAGTGTACAAAAAATGACCTTTGTTTTTAGTTCTTTTATATAGAATAATTATAAATATGAAAATACATATAGACATAAAAGAAGTGGATGTCTCCAAAAGAGTTTCTACATCTCAATAAATAAACTATCAATAATATAAAGATATTAAAATGGAAGGGCATATTGAGGCTACCCTTGCTACCACATCTGGATATATAAAAGAACATAAATGATTCAAAAATTGAGATAATTTATATAAGAGGAAGACCAAATAAGCAACCCATTTTAAACTTCACAAATACTAGATAAGGTCCTATTTGAGGAAATGTCAAAGACAAGAATTGTAATACACACTAAAAGTATTATTCTAAAGAGTTAGTAACTATTAATATTTGATTTAATCATGTTTATATTTTAGTCAAAACAACGTATGTTTAATTACTCTGTTAGTCCTTGAACGTTTTGAAGAAAAAAATCAAATAGGTACTTTAACTTTAAAAGTTTGTAAATGATAACCCTAATGAAGATGTGTACAGAGACCCTAATACATTTTTTATAAGTTTAGGAACTCAGTTACAAACTTTTAAAGTTTTTAAGGACGTATTGATTTTTTTCAAAAATTAAGGGACTAAAAGAAATATTTAACCAAAAATCTGTGATGATAGGTATCGAATGCTCATACTTGGAAAACACAAAATCCGGCCTAAGCTACATGCGTATTAGATTCGATCCACGAACCTGGTGAATCCTAACAACCCAATTTGTCTGTGTGAGATGTGAAGATTTGGCTTAGGTTTAAGGTGTAGATATGAAAGAAAGAGTTAGCATGAAACAACCAAAACAGTGGTTTCTCTCATTCTCTTTCTTTTGATTTATTTATGATTGGGACATGTTGAGAGATATCGTGAGAAGAAAAGGAGAAGAGAAAAAGATGTGAGAATATAGTCAGAAAAAAGAAAAGAGTGAGAAATAGAGTGGATTGGATAGAAAAACGCTTAGGAAGAATTACAAGAAAGTGTTAGTGTGCGGTTAGGTACACTTCGAAGCTTTTGCAACTACACTAGCTTATGTATATATATATATATATATATTTGGTATAAAGCTTTATGTCTTTTTAATAAGACGAGTCCTCGTGATTAGAGAACAAGTAAATATAAAAAAGAATTTCACACCTTTTAAAACACTTTAATTTTACTAAGGAAAAAAGGATACTTTTTCTTATACCCATTCATTGTATTCGTGTGAATTTATATGGGAAGGGGTACAAAATTAGAAGGCTATAGCTTGACCAATTAAAAGCTTAAATAAACTCTAATAATTTAATAATTTTTTAGACTGATCATTTATTTAAAATAATAAATATTAATAAAATTAAAGGCATTTAATAATAAATTTAAATAAAACTACAGCATTAAATGTCTTTAAATTTTAAAATTTTAATGCATTCTTTCTTTAAAAAATTAAGAAAGTTATTGAATATATTAATTTATCATTGGGATAATAATAATTTTTAAAATATTTTATCCTTTAGAAAGATTTGTGCATTTACATGGCTTAAAAGAATAAACTATTGAGCAGTTTTTTTTTTTTATCAAAACTATTGAGCAGTTTTTCCTTTGGAAAAAGTTTAATTTTTTTTTTTTTGTCATGAAAATGTTTAGATCGGGGGAGCACGCCTTTGGTGTCAAGAATCACCACCAACTCACAGTAGAGAATTTATAAAGGGAATTTATATATTGACCGATGTAAAGTTCTTTTATTCTTTTTTAAATTAACTAGTATAGTACACATTACTTATGGAAAAATATTAAATACCTTTGCAACTTTAAATACTACAATGTATTTAATTTAATAAGATTTTAATTAATATAAAATAATAATTATTTTATTAAAAGTAGGGTATTATTATTTAGCCAAAAGATTGAATGAATTGAATTGTTACTAAATTCCAATTCAAAGGTATTGAATGAATCCATTGAACTTTGTTTTTGAGAAGTGTCATTTTCGGCTTGTGCTAACGCATCAGTTCCGCTGGACATTCCATCGACCCGGACTTCGTGCAACCGGATTTTCGGAAACCATGATTCGTGGCAATCCCATCACTCTCATCAACGAAATACATCAATGGCTTCCACATGACACCAAAACTTTAGTGGGTTGGCATAAAACACTTCACCCTTTAGCATGAAATAACAAGTTTTCAATTTTTTTTTAAAGCAGACCTCTCAAATGTTAAATATTTTCAAATTAATCAATTGGGCATCCCCACCTATCATCTTCTTCCATCCCTCACCAAAAAATCACTGTTTCGCAACACTTACAAGCTGAATAGAGCGATAAGTAACGCCTATAAAATACTTTACGACAATTCTAAAAACCGCCTCCCTAAAATGATCATAAGTCAACAGGATAGTTTATGTAACCACTGGATACCGCAGAAATGCGACATTATTTTTATTTAGCGACTTGCTTCCAACCACCACAAATAACAAATTTGGAAAACATGAAAATATGTCGCAGAGTTTCCTGAATCGCGATAGATATTTAATTTAAAACTGCCATGGTTATGACTTGAACCACTAAGAACTTTCTCACTTAATTTATTATTATAAAATATAGCGGCAGTCTAATCCACCACAAAATGTTCTTTGTAATAAAAAAAATCAAATCAATTGTTTTGTGTCTAGTTTTTTAAGATACCTATTTGTAAGTAGAACTTTAAATAAATAAATATTTATCAAATTGATACCAAAATTATTCCAAACTTTATCATTAATAATTAGAAATGTCAATAATTCTCAAAATAGCACAAATTGCTTTAGATTATTCAAAATTATCATAACATAAAATAGATGTAAATACAAGTCTCCTTAATAATTTTAAATCTAATATATCTAATTAAGTCATGTAATTAAGCTTACTACTTATGTTCAAGTCATTAATGGCACTTCCAAATGATTGAAATAAGCGAAATGAAAAGAAAAAACATTTTGTCTGAAATCACGTATAAATGATCATAGAATGACCAACATAACAAAGCTAATTCGCTTCCATACCAATGCAAGCATTGCAAAAGTGACAAGATAAGAAAGGATAGTTTTGTGAAGATTTTCAAGGTTCATCATATAAGAAAGCGAGCTCTAAGATTTTCAAGGTGCATTAAAAAAGTAGAAGGGGAATCACGATCGAGGGTCTGGGGAAAATGTCTCTAAAACTATGGCTGCGTATTGTAAGATTATGCCTATCGCGATCATCACACGGTGAAATATTCCTTTCCAAGATGTAAAAAAAATCTATAATATTATAAGGCATGTTATGTAGGCTATGCAAGTTGTACGTGCTGGTATAAAATCCTCAAGTTTGATATGTTAAGTTGATATTTAATTCAGAATACTATTAAAGAACTTTCTATAATGATCTAAACAAGCTAACTTTTATAGAGTGAAATTAGACCATTTTTCTAATAGATAATCCACAAACACATACACATTCTTTTAATTCAAAATCTAACCCTCTTTGAAAGCAACACATTACAAAAGTGTAAATTAACGTTGAAAAGAACTCCTCCACATTTTCAATAAAGGACAACTGAGAGTTGACACCCAAAGGTGAAGGTGCTTTCTTCTCCTTTCCTTTGTCGCCGATTGTACCGAGGGTACAACTTTGGTGCCTTCCTCTTTAGTATAAAGGGAAAATTTTTTCTTCCTTAAAGATTGCAAACATAAGTCTGGCCTGTAATCAAAAACAAGATCTGCAACTTAGCATGCAAACAATTTATGAAAATTAGCACTGGGTGTCAAACTTAGAATTCTATTTAATTTTTCTCTGGGATATTGTATTCACTAGTTCTTATCCCGCATGCATGTTAATGTTCAAATGACAATACAACCAAAAAAAGAACATCTGTTTTTTTATAAGAAAAATATATAACAAGAGAATACAACCTCAAACATGTATAGAATAGAAAGCAAAGTACAAAAAGTGAACAAGGTACAATTTCGACCCAAAGAGGGAAAATGTAAAAAACACAAGAAGGTTGGAAAAAGTAACTAACCCCCAAAAAAATACTCGTATATCAAAGCCCCACATCTCGGTTACAATAGTTCAAAGACACCTGCTATTTCCTTTTTATTTTCCTCGAGGAGTTGTATCAATATTATATCGTATACCTTTTATAGGCATGTCTGACGCATCACTGAATATATTTGTTTCAAATGATGATCTATCTTATATCTCCATTTTATCACCTCTTCAAATAATAATTACCGGCAAAACATAACCTCAGTTAAAACAACACCTTCATGCATATTTAACAACTTACAAGAATGCCAACATACAAAAGGGTTTTATTTTATTTTATTTTTTAAAATACATTTTCATAGTTTATAAGTCCCAACAACTTTTTAAATGAATTATTCTAATTATAAATTTTATCAAATTAGTCTTGATATTAGATTAAAATTATAGTACCATTAAAATATATTTATCTTAAATGGCTAACGGAAATTGAAAAAACCATTTTATAGCTGATATTATATAAGCCAACTTTCATTAAACCACACACACACATATTATATATATATTGACTGATTAAAACCATGCAGAATAAGCCAACGTTGTTATAACTTTTATCTCAAAGCAAGAATCACTTGATAATATTTATGAAATTGATTTATTTTTAAAAATATAGTGACTGCATAAAATAAGACATATAAACTATTAAAAATATATTTTAACCCATTCATTATTAATTTTGAAGAAAATGGATCAAATATACACCCGTGAGGGGTGACTTGCAATGTGACTGAAACTCGTCTTATTTTTTCCATCGGGATCGGGCGCCCCAACAAGCTTTGCAAACTGGACAAGATTTTATTTCCTTTTCGGCAATCATAGAATAAATACACTTCCGCAAAATCGGTAAAGATCATACCAAAAATCAATTTAAAATTTTGGATCAATTTGTCTAGTCAACTTTCATATTGTTTAACTCTAAACAAACAATTTGGGAAGTCCATGAAAAGACCATCGGCAATTCGAGTATAAACTCCTAATGCCATATAGGAAACGCATTTACCAGTAAAATAAGAATGAACACTCAGATATATGTTGGTGTATGTGTGGATATGTTTCTATGCATTTTTAGCTAAAAAATGCATGAAATTGTCTTTATATGGTGAATTTTGTCAGTTAATTAAAATCACACCATAAATTAAAGCCCAAAAGGTGTTATATAGCTGGAGGAAGATCAAACTGTACTTAAAAGCCTTTTCTCGCCGGCTTACCCTAATACACCAAAGATAACTAATTTCACTATGGAAAGTGTTTTTTAAACACTTAAAATATGACACTAAAGAAACAAGGTACTTAAATGTTATTATCCATTTAAATTAAATAAATATATGTCACATAGCACCATCAATGTCCGAGTAAGGCATATCAACCTCTTGATTAGTATATACCAGGAAAATAGTTTTGCATTTTGTTGATTTGAGTCTCTTCTTATGCTTGCTTTTCACCGATGTCATTAAGGCCATTATTGTTGAGTAGCGGATTTTTTATCACTTGTAGCCAGACATGGCCCAAACGCCTTGCTCTGTGTTTTGACTTAGTTGTCTTGTAGCTGAGAAGAACTAATCCTGTGATGACTAACGGCCAACCAGAGAAGAAATCGGGCCTCTAAGTGTCGAAGATTTAAATCAACCCATGCTTGTGAGCTCTGACTGACCTTGTTCCCGGATGGATCGGTAAATACCGACTCTTAGAGCTCCGGTTCCTTCTCCACCTAGTAATGGAGTCATCTCCATGGGATTCAATCTTCAATTCATAAGGTAAATCATCCAGACACAACAAACAAGATATTCATGGCTCTATTCGGTATTTCCAAACAATGAGGGAATCTCACTCCTCAACAAAATGACCTTTAATGGCATCTATGAAAAGTATTTATACGAGGAAGCTCAAACAGGAATATGTGTAAGCTATTTTTTCACATATTGTATATTGGACTCTACACACATAAACATACTCAAGACATCCAATTCTAAAAGAGTTGAGTAACTGTTAGTATTTCTAATTTAATAGTATTTTTTTACTACTAAGAAACATATTTTTAATTACTCTATGTCCATAAACATTTTAAAAATATTCAAATAAGTCAGGAAACTTTAAAAGTTTGAGAATTGAATCCTAAACTTGTAAAATCATAATTGAGTCCTACACGCATCTCCTTTAAGGATCCTTAAGTTCGCAGAGGGTTCCATTTAATAACCTATCCACTTGAGCAGATGCGTCCTTGAACCTTTATGAAAAATTCAACAGTCCTTATACTTTTTTTTAAAAATTCAAATACGTATACTTTTGGGGAACCCTCGCTTGAAATGTATACGAGGGATTCTACTAATACAAACTTTTAACGTTTAGGCTACGACCTATTTGAAATACAAAAAAATAGGGACTAATAGAGTAATTCAAATCAGAGTAGGTTGTGTAAGATAGGTATTAAAGGTGTTCATTGGTTTGCACATCAACTGATGATCCCGAAAACTCAAACCAAACCGATTAAAGTGGTTCAGGTGTTTTGTGTTCGAATTGAATCCACACCTGGCCAATTAAGATCCAATAATT